>VWZT01004107.1:464451-485359 GCA_013397055.1 Pachycephala philippinensis
AAAAAAAAAAGGCAGGGACTTGTAAGAGTTAAGTTACACAACTCTCATTTTATTTTTAAAGCGAGTGGATTCCTTGTTGCGTTGTCGAGGATGATAAATTGATACCACATGTTGCTTCCAGACAAAAAGGACTCTGTACTGCAGTGGAAGCACTTGCAGCTGGTGTCTGAGTTAGTGGACAGGCTCCACAAGGTAAACACGGCTTGGAAGAGGCTGAAATGGGCACAGGGAGGGGGAATTTTCTCCATTTTAAAGGCTCAAGCATTTGCTGCTGTTGTCTGACCAGGTCTGAGTGTTGAAATAACATGCAGTCCCAGCCTGCTTGGGAGACTCATTCAGTTGTTTGTATCAAATGAGGGATATGGCACTTTGGAAATGTTTGAGTGTCCTCTCTGTCAGCTTGCCCATTTGCAGTCTTACCAAAATATTGAGAGACTCGTGTAATTAGGACATGGTAGCTGATTTCGGGGGTTTTTCTTGGAAGCAAAATGTAGCTGGATCCCTCGAGGAGTATTAACCGAATAAAACACAGTGCAGTGGATCAACATTTGTTGAAGTGGAGAGCATGGCCCTGCGTTTGGAGGAAGTGCTATAAGTCCTAGTGTTGCTGCCCTGGCTGTTATGGGCGCCCAGCTCACCCCTTCTGGTGCCATCAGCCTAAGCCAAGATAGGACAGCAGCAGTGCTTGCCTGTGGCACTGCACCACCCTCTGCTCACACCAGTTCTGCCCAGTCTCCTGTGTTCCTCTGCCCTGAGACTTCCTTGTCTCCAGGGACAGTCCCTCTTCCCTGCAGGACCACTTTCAAAGGGGACTTCAACCCAGCTGGTCTGGCCTCAGGGCAGTACATGATGCTCTAGATGTTATCTGCAGGAACCTCAGTCTTCTGGCTTTCAGTAGAGCACACGACATTCTTCAAGTCCAGTAAAAATAGTAACACTAATAAAGGGAGGAGCTCATCATATTTCTTTTTGCTCTGCTCGAGTGAAGTCCATATGTTGTACCCATCGGTGGTATCTGAGCTGTCTGCAGCCTGGCTAGCATCTATCCCATCTACATATGGTCTCCAGGACAGATGATGGAAGTTCCTTTATAGATCTTTTAAAGTTTCTCATTGCATTTTGGCATGAAAAAATGTGTTAAGTTTCCATCATCATGGCCTAATTCATCTCCCACATAAGTCAAAGACAAATCCCCATTAATTTCATCAGCAGTGGGTTCAAATGATAAACTGTATTTTCTTTGCTTCCCCACCTCCTTTGTGGTTTGTTGCATGGTCATACATAAGTAACACACGTGGTTGTGAGCAACAATTGTCCCCATATACTTTCCTATATTTTAAGCAGATGGGAATGGTTTTTGACAGCTCAGAAAACAGGTAGAAAATACAGTTATTTCCATCCAGATTGCTGCCTGGTAGTGCAACAGCCTTTACTGATGTGACTTGTCAATCCTGGTGGCTTCTGTAGCAAAACTTGCAGGAGAAAGGATAATAGGATCCAGCCCTAATTTGATTTGGCCAGGCATCCAACAGAAGGAGAAACCAAAAAACTCAGATACTGTTGCTGCAGAGGTTAGTCGGGGAGGTTACATGAAAGAAATGGGTTTTAAGGCAATGTTTGAACAGAGGGTGGAGATGGGGTACACAAAAATAAATTAGCCCATAATTATGCTTAAGAAAATCTTCCTGCAGAAGAAAAGCAAAGAGAAACAGAAGCAGGATTATAAGTGGCATAGTGCTTAACGTAAAGGAAAACAAACTGCTTGGATTTTTTATAACCACCAATTTTCAATGCAGAAGGATTATTACATTCTTTTATTATTTGTGTTAAACCGACTCTGAGCAAAAAGATATAATAAGAAGAAAATTACACACATGCACATACATATCCACATGCAGGAGTCCTCGTCCTGAAAGGTGCCTCAGTCTCACAATTTTACCATTTAGGATTTTTTGTGGTTTTAGGCCAAATAGTTTCATACTACGGATACCACCAGCAAAAATAAGCCCTTTTATGAGAATACTATAGGCTGAAAACTGTTAGCTGCTGGCACTTTGGCTGAGTGTTTTTATATCTGAAGCTGTGCGTGGCACACTGCATACGCCACCTCGGGTGTTTCTCCTCTGTGTTTTCTAAGATTTATTTTTCGTTAGCAAGTGTCACGATGCCATGTGTTCTTATACCCAGCCTTTTTATGTGGGGAACAGCGTGGTTTGTGTGGCCTTTGACGCCTGCCTTGGTCTTTGCGTGGAGAAATCCCCATGCAGATGTTCTCACAAGTGGCTGTCCATGGAAGTTACAGGGAATGAGGGTAAGAGCTACCTGCAGAGATGCAGTATAAGGTTATTTTTAAAAAAAAACCATCAGTTCTCCAGCTGGTTTTACAGGGAGAAACCTGGGGAAGTACCGAGTGGTGCCTAGTTACTAGAAGTTAAACTGTTGCCAGACTCAAAATATGGTTAAAATGTCATCAGTTAAACAATAAAAAGCTTTTTACCTCCTTAGACTGAAGAATTGTTACAGTGCAACTCAATCCACCATATTTTGATGGCATGATAGTCCCTCAGAAATGGACACGTTTATAGCTGAGGCACTGACCCAAACTTCCCTTGAGCATGTCAGCAAAGTCTGATCAGCTGCTTTGTGTAAATTGTTTAAAACATAACAGTTGCTGTTTTGAAGCATGGTCCATATGATTTCTCTTTTCATTAAGTGATAATCACAACCACGTCTGCTGTCTGCGTGCAAGAACTTCAGGCATGTTTTCCATTTCACAATCTGACAAAAACCACAATGTTCAACAGTGGGGAAAGAAAGGCATTTTATACTGAAAAGAATTGTTATGAAAAAAGCTGGGCTGTACTTCTTTATATGTTTAGCTCCAGTTTATTTATGTCAAGCATCCGTTTATCCTAAGGATGCAAATGTTGAAGTGCTGGTGAATGATTTGTTGATTGATTCATTCTTTGCCCATTTAAATCTGGAGTTTCTTCAGTGTTGTGTAAATGAAAGACACTTGTTGTGAATGCTTTGATTGTGTTATGGTCTTGCTATGTGTTTTTAAAAGATGTTGATAGGACAAATGTGATTTTATCCTTTTCAGAGATACACCTGGTAATTGCCAAAATTTAAGAAGAAAGAGCTCTGCAACTCTTTAAGCTTAGAGGAATAGCACAAGGGGTTTTCGAAGGAGTATGGGATAGCTCCAAAAATCTTTTGACTTCCACATGGGAAAAAATGTTGGTTTACCAAACCTATTGACACTAACAAATACTATTTGCTTTTCCTTTCTTTGATCCATATTATAAGCAGAAGATCAGCAGGATGAGTGGAGAGGGATTTTCATCTCAGTTATTTTGGTTTAAATCTGGTGCC
Source organism: Pachycephala philippinensis (assembly GCA_013397055.1). Taxonomy (NCBI): domain Eukaryota; kingdom Metazoa; phylum Chordata; class Aves; order Passeriformes; genus Pachycephala; species Pachycephala philippinensis. The sequence continues at coordinate 467,827 of VWZT01004107.1, forward strand.
GTTTCTCTGGGGGTACCGTGGGCTGGTTTTCTCAGGCTCTTTCTGATTCTGAGGCGATTATCATCGGGTTGAGCCGACGTGGTTTTTGGGCAGTTCCATGTTGCTGACTGGTGCAAGCAAGTAGGGTGCAAGAGCAGTCTGTGTGCAGGCTCCCCTGAGAGCACTGTATTTCATAGCATCCTGTACAGCACGGACTATCTGGCTGTGTTCAGCAGCTTTGTACAGCTCTGTATCCAGCAGCTTACAGGGACAGGGATATCGTTGCATACTGTGTCACATCATGTTTTGAAGACTGTGAGGATACTATAGCGAGGGGACAGCTGGCCAGCTACTGCCGTACGGGCGTAATTCTGGTGCCTCTAATCAAGAGAGAAAGTACAGCTTAGTCATGCACAGAGTGCCTGTGGGAGAGGAGCAACAGCACTTGCAGTTTTCTCAAGAATTATTATAACAAATATACAGCACACGTGCCCATGAAGAATTAAAAAGACATTTGCAGAGGCTGCAATGAGTGTGACTACCCCTCCAGCCAGATTTTTGCTGTGCCTTTGCAGTTTTTATTTCAAGGAACTGATGGCAAGATTACTGATAGTAATAGTTTGTCCTGACTCAAAAGTAAGAGAGTAACATCTAGCTCCTTTCCAGCAGGAGTGTCACACTCCTTTTCTTAGGATGAAGCTTTTAGGGGTGTAGAGATGGGCACAAGGAACACACAGCTAGAGCAAGCTCGGGGCATGCTTTACAGCAGCACGCTGGCATGCCACTGTCACACTCCAGCCCTCCCATATCCAGCACAACAGAAATCTATGGAGATGTCCAGGAGGGTCCAATGATTTTATTAGTGTTGCTGTTATCATGGGATGTTTGTTTAATGATTGAGATTTGGGTTGTAAAAGAAGTGGGGTGCTGGTCTTGATGTTTTGTTTTGTTCTTTCCTGCAGAATTCGATCCGGCACAACTTGTCACTCCACAGCCGATTCGTCAGGGTGCAGAATGAAGGCACCGGGAAGAGCTCTTGGTGGATGATCAATCCAGATGGTGGAAAAGGCGGCAAGGCGCCCCGGAGACGCGCTGTGTCAATGGACAACAGCAACAAGTACACCAAGAGCAGAGGGCGGGCGGCAAAGAAAAAGGCAGCCCTGCAGACTGCCCAGGAGACGAGTGAGGACAGCCCTTCCCAGCTCTCCAAGTGGCCAGGGAGTCCCACGTCCCGCAGCAGCGACGAGCTGGATGCATGGACAGATTTTCGCTCCCGTACAAATTCAAATGCCAGTACGATCAGTGGCCGCTTGTCACCGATTCTGGCAAGCACCGAGCTTGACGATGTTCAAGATGATGATGCTCCACTTTCTCCCATGCTGTACAGTAGTCCATCGAGCTTGTCCCCATCGGTAAACAAACCATGTACTGTGGAGTTGCCTAGGTTGACTGATATGGCTGGGACAATGAACTTGAATGATGGACTGACAGATAACCTCATGGATGATCTCTTGGACAATATAACACTCCCTCCCTCTCAGCAGTCACCCACAGGAGGGATAATGCAGAGAAGCTCCAGTTTTCCTTATGGTTCCAAAGGTTCAGGGCTGGGCTCCCCATCAAGTAGTTTCAACAATGCTGTGTTTGGGCCGTCGTCCCTGAATTCCCTCCGACAGTCGCCCATGCAGACAATTCAGGAGAACAAGCAGGCCACCTTCTCTTCCATTTCTCATTACAACAACCAGACGCTGCAGGATCTCCTCACCTCTGATGCACTTAGTCACAGCGATGTCATGATGACACAGTCTGACCCACTCATGTCACAAGCCAGCACAGCTGTGTCCGCCCAGAATTCCCGCAGGAATATAATGCTCCGCAACGACCCCATGATGTCGTTTGCCGCGCAGTCCAGCCAGGGCGGTCTGGTCAATCAGAACCTGTCCCATCACCAGCACCAGTCCCACAACTCCTCTCTTAGTGGCAGCCGTGCCTTGTCCAATTCCATCAGTAACATAGGCTTGAGTGACTCCAACAGCTTGGGATCCACCAAACATCAGCAGTCACCTGTCAATCAGTCTATGCAAACACTTTCTGATCCGCTGTCGGGCTCCTCTTTGTACTCCTCTAGCGTGAACCTCCCGGTCATGGGACATGAGAAATTCCCAAGTGACTTGGACCTGGATATTTTCAATGGGAGCCTGGAGTGTGACATGGAGTCCATTATCCGCAGTGAACTCATGGATGCCGATGGGCTGGATTTTAACTTTGATTCCCTCATCTCAGCTCAGAACGTTGTCAGTCTGAATGTGGGAAACTTCACTGGTGCTAAACAGGCTTCATCACAGAGTTGGGTACCAGGCTGAAGGATCTTTGAGAACAGGGAAAATGGGCAAACAGGTCAGTGCCCTATAGATGTGGTAAAATAATTGGTTCCTTAGTTTTATTGGAGTTTGCACCAAACCCCTAATTGTTAGTGCACACTAATAATAGTAATTTGGCTTGTGATGGCTTGCTGTGTGTTGGTATGCAACAGGCACAACCAAGAAACGTGGAGGTGTGGAGGGAAACGAGGCTAAGCTATAAAAGCTGTTCGACTGCAACACTGTCAGCACGCATCTGGTGCTCAGCGTCCTTCTTAATTTAGGCATGAGAAATGTTAATGACAAATCAGGCAAACCAAGGTGGAATATTTGTGGGTTTTAGGAATCGCAGAGCTCTAACTCGTCCTCTTTGAAGTCGCAACAGATGGATTCTTTCTTGCAGTCGATGCCACATGTATCCAAGCTGTGTTACACAGGGATGGGGCGAGGGGCTCTGCAGTCAGGGGAGCAGTGTTGCTGCAGGGGAGGAGGAAGAGTGTCTTTGCAAGATCGGAGCGCTCACTGGGGGTCAGGTGTGTGGGACAGATCTGGACAGAATCAGAGCTGTGCTGCTGCTGTGGTACAGTAACACTAGCAAAGTTGTTTGGGTTTGCTTTTTCTTAAAATTGTATTTCTTGGCCAAAAAAAGGTATCAAATAGAGGAATTATAAATTGGTGGGATCCTGGTCTCAGGAATGTCCTGGCCTACTTAATGTTTGAAGTATGCAATGATTGTTGTCCTCCTCCCCCCACCCCTGAATGGGGTAGATATATTTTTCTTTTGGGCTCCTCCAAGAGACTATCTGTAGATTTGTGTTCTGACATAGGTGTTTTTAAAATGTTAGCTTCTTCAGATTAATTTTTTTCAAGATTAATATGCTTTTTTCTGTTGCTTATTTTCCACAGCTAGGGATTTGTAATCATTGTTTCTGTCATCCTTTTGTGATTCTGCAGGCTCCTGCCCATATCTCTGCCTGCTCACACATACATATTCCCTGACTCATAGGGCAGGTGCCACACAAAGTGCCCTTTCTCCTTTGTTTATTTATTAGTATAAGGGAGTAAATTTCAAAATATAGTAGGATAAAAGGTTAGCTATAAATTATTGAAAGTGTTCTATTAACTTCAGAATAGTATGTAGAGCATCTCAGTGGTGAGGTTAAATGAGGCATTCATTCAGTTTACAGCTTACTTCCAGCTTTCTTATTTTCCAGGTGAAGGATGGAAAGAAGGAGTCAGTGTCCTCTGACTTTACAGTGCATAATTTGCCCCTTTCATCTTTAATTGCATTTTCATTCACTGTTTCACAGTTAGATGTTCAAGGGGAAGCTTTGTGGTAGGTGAACAGCAGTGGTGAACCTCTTGAATGTTTTCCTGTTTCCTGTGTGTATGGAGCACCTCAGGAGACGTGCTGTTATCTGCTATCCGTGAGGGAGAGCAAGGCTGCCCAGCCGTCCTCATTCCAGTCAATCTGCAAAGCTGCTGTGCTCCGATGGAGTGGTTGGTGTGCACAGTCCTTTCTCTGTCAGTGGAAGGATTTCCTCTGGTTCTTGCACATCTGCTCGCTCCTAGCAAGAGCATTGCAATGCACAGGAAGGAGACGGGCTGCGGAGATGGGCTGCAGAGGACTCTGAGTCCCACTGACCCCGAGCAAGGCAGCAACTTGGCAAGGCCAGGGCTACAGATGAATTTTGAGGTTTCTTCAGTTCCAGTACTGGAGAATTTAGGAAAAGAAGGGGGGGAAAAAAGAAAATAGATTCAAGGATGAGGAAGCAAAACTTTGCAGAATGACCGGTTCTCTCTTCCTTCAGGTGAATGAGCTGCTTGGATTTAAAAACCTGCTTTGCATGATGTAAAAAAAAAAGGCTGTAGGAACTTTATGGCTGTGCAACATCCAGCAGTACGATCCGTCAAATGGGGTCTGAAAAATAGATGTTATTGACAGTTTTGTTTGACACAGGCAAATAGGGCAGCCTCCTGCTTCCATAGCTTCTCGTGCTGCGTGTAGGTAGCAGCTGCCGCAGGGGGACTTGCGTGGGCAGCATGGAGGAGACACGGCACCCCACCTCCTCACTGATGTTCCCTGCTGCCTCTTCACCCCGGCCTCTGGCATCCACGGAAAGCATAGCTGCCGTGATCTTTTTCAGGCTGCTCCCTCCGAATAAAGGAACTGACACATCTGTGTGAGCGGGGTCTCATTGCAGAGGACAGATTTATTAACGAGACAGCTCTCCTCGGCGGATTACTGTCCAGTCATCTGTGGAAGCCTCTCTCCCTCTCCCTGACAAGTGGACCGGCTGCTGCAGGGTGCCTCCGGTATCAGGTGCAAGCGCAGATGATTTCTGCTGAGCTGGTTCATCATGCACCCTTCCTCATCTGTTAAGCAGCACTGTTTGAGAGTTTGCCTCCCTATGAGCATCTCATGTTTTGATAAGGGCTTCTCGCGTGACATCAGATGCAGTCGTTCTGAATTGCTTTTCTCGGGTACTTCTCCACTGTAGCAATAGGGGTCCCTGAATTAAAATCTCTCAGCAATGTTCATGGCCCCAGAGATGAATCTTTACAAGCCCAAAGACTGGGGAACGCTTTTGGCAGAACAGCCTGGCAATTGCTTATGCTAAATCCGTTTCACAAGGGTGGCCAGGTGTGTTTTGCAGGCAGGCAGAAGCAGTTACAATGGATTATTGGCATACCCAGGAATAGTGAGTGCTGTGTTTTCTATTAAAAATAAGAGAAACACTGGAGTCAGTTTCCAGGAAGAAAAGAAAGAAGGCAAATACATAGGTATTTAATTTATACATACTTAGGTATATAGGTTTTCTTCTTACTTTGGAAGAAAATCAACTACAATTTCTTCATAGGGAAATTAAAAAACACCTGCAGAGGATGCCACTGTTGCAGGTTTAGTGGCTGTGCACGTTTGCTGCACACAAACCTGTGCATGGTCCCTGCAAAGAGCCCTGCCCAATCCCGCCCCACCAACCTGTGCCCATGCAGCTGCCCATGCCCAGCCTTTCAGAGGCCCCTCATTGAGGCATGTAAATGAATTTGGGTTTGCTTTGTGTTTTTTTCTCTTACAAGAAGGGATGGGAGAAAATCAATATTTTTTTTCTTGCTTTATTCACTCAGCCATAATTTTTTCCTCTTAAACTGCCTGGGGCCTCTGTTCCTCTATCTCGACCTGCTTTCCAAAAGCACTGTATGATGCCCTCCACCCACTCATAATCATCACCTTAGTATTTCAGTTGGTTTATCAATAAATAAAGACATCACTATTCCCTCACTTGTCTCTAGAATACCTTTTATTTTGAAATTAATGGATCCTTCTCTTAGTCTGGGATTCCCACAACTCTGCGCTTTGCTCTGGGGTCTGTCTCACCTGGCAAGTCCAAAGGGACTTGGCTTTTACCGGAGTCATCCCAAAACAAGGCATCAGAGAAGACTATTCGGGACATTTGCTGCTGCCTGGAAGGTCAGGAGCTGGGGAGCAGTTGCTGCACGGGCAAACATTTTCTCCAGCATCAAAACCTATCCAAGAAGTTGTTTTTACCTGGATTGTTTCAGCGATCCAGTTTGCAATGGCATCATGAAGGCAGCAATGCTGGCAGGGTTGGCTGTGGGGTGGAGAAAGGCTGAGCATGAGCAGGGCAGGAACTTCTTGAGCTGGTGTCATAGTCTGAAAAACTTACTTAAGCTGCATCTTCTGAAAGAGATTTCAATGTGTCATTTATCAGGGTGTCTCGGCTCTGTAACAGAGCTGTGGTGGACTCATGTTGACTTGTTTGAAAATTACATGTAAAATACTTGACAGATCAGTTAAAGTCATTCATTTTCCACTAGTATCATCTAGGTCCCACATCTTCTTACTGCAGAGTACACAAGCTGCAAATAGCAACGTCATGTAATGTTCACACTTGATGATTAACATCTCTGATGAAAAAAAATCTTAGGAAACCTAACAAAAGGTCTGTTAGTCTTACATTAGTCCATATCAGCTTGGACTCTTTGCCAATTTGTTAATTGATATTCAACCTATTTCTGTGTACAATTCATACCAAAGACAAATAGGTCTGAGGGTGACTTCATGTTTACAACACCATCTTAAAAGTGAAAATAGGTAGTCAAAGATCTCCATTTGGATGGAGTTTTGAATCAGAGAGTTCTGTACAGTTTGCCACAAAGAAGATTATTTTTGTTTTCTGCCAGAAATCTTCTGCCCATGAAAACTGAGTTGTTGGACCTCTTACCTGAGGACATAGACGGCCTCAGGACCACAGCTGCACTTCCTTCTCTCTTATTTTCAAAAATGAGGTCTTAGGGATAGGGCTGCCAGCTTTCTTACACAGAGCTAAGGTGGGGCTACCTTTAAAAAATATGAAGGAAATTCAAGAGCAGCACATTCTTCTGTTTCATTTCTAGTAGGCTAGTGGTTAAGGTGGTGGCACTTGTAACATTTAAATGTCGTTTCTGCCAGCCCGAGTTTTGAAAGGTGGTTTTGTGACTAGCTGAACACCACACATGCCAAGTTTAGTCTTTGAACTAAAATATCTGTGTAGAAAATGTATTTTGTGGGGAACAGGGATCCCTTCAACTCTGAGGAGGGCCTGCTCTGAGCAGGCTTCTCGGTGGCTGGGGAACACATCAGTGGCACAGGAGCAAACTCTGTGCTCATGGCTGCTGGGGAGGAGGAGAGGGGAAAGCTGGGCAAACCCCATTGGGACTGTCCCCCATGAGGTCCCACTGAAGCTCGTCAAAGCCCCTTGCATACAGGGGCCAGTCCTGGGCTTGCAGGGATGCCGTGGCTTTTGCTGTGTGAAGACAGCAGGAGCTGACACACAAACACAATGAATTGCTCACTCCTTCTGGGAGTAGGGCTTTTTTGTTCTGGTATGTTTTTAATCTGGGTTTATTGTTTGGGGTTTTATTAACCCAGGGAGAAGATCTGTAAAAACCAGGATTGCCTCCACAGGCTTGTGTTGTGAGTGTAAAGCAGCCAAAGCCAGGACAGTGGTCTTATCCTGTGGTTTGGGTGTTCTTCTGTTGGTGTTTTATATAGCTGTATTTTTTAGTACCTCATGCTTTGTCATGTGATTCAGCAGCAATAATTAGGCAGAAACTTGCTGTCCCTGCAGATGCTAAGATTACAGGATGACATACTCTCACCAGATGACAGCACAAACTGATATTTTTAGAACAGCCCGCATCAACTGGTCTCCCCAGTGCTTTCCTCCTTGGATCAGCAGTGCACAGGTTTTGTTACAGAATGAGTCTTTGCAAATCGTCTTCCTCATGTGAATGAGCCATAATGATTGTTTAGAGCTGCAGATCAGTGTTGGTCCCTCGATATGTGGTTTGCCTGATAGCTGGGCTGGTTACAGGTGGCTTTTCTTTGTTCGTTCCTTCCTCTGAGCCAGACTTTTAAATAGCCCCCATGAAAGCATATTTTCTTGAAGAAGTGCGTAATAAGAGCTCTTTTTTAGAAACATAACGTCATGCAGCTGAGGAAAGGTCAGGATCTTTTTTTCATAGCAATTGGGCACTCAGCCCAGGTGATGAACTGACAGCTGGAGAGGTTTAAGTCTTGTGTTGATGACAGCCAAAAAGCACAGGTACAGCGTGGGGAGTGGGAGTGCATGTTTGAGTAGCACTGTGTGCCAATAGCCAGCCTTTCTGTCCTGGCCTGGGGAAGGAAGATGAAGGAAGGAGCCACCCTGGGCTCCTGGTGCTGATGGTGAAGGATCTCTAGCGGGATGTTCCCATCAGCACTGCCCCCGATCAAGTCCCTGGTGGCGTGTAGGGGTGCTGGCCCCGTTAAATCAGGTACCTGTGGCTGGGTGATGGGAATGCCCCGTGCTGGTCCAGTCTGCCGGAGCTATTTAATCAGCTTTTCCACTCAGATTACTGCACAGGGTGGCAGTTATTGGAGTCTGGCAGAGGGGACATCTGCTGAGCAGTAATCGGACAGGGACACAGTTCGGCTAGCGGAAGCTGCTGTGCAGCCACGGCTGTCTGCCATTACTCCAGGAAAAAAGCCACTTTTCCCAGTGATGCTGTGGAGAATGACTTGTGTTAAGGCACTTCTACAGCTGAGCTCAATGTCTTGCCCATTGTTTTCCCCTCACACTGCCTACATCTCCTGGCTTTTGTAGGTAATTAATTTCATACAAATGTAGATAAAATCTGGTTTTGAGGTAGGACCTTTCCTCTCTTGCCTTTTCTGCCACTTGTAAGTCATGATAGAAGATGTCCTGCCTTTTTTCAACGCAGTATTGGCCTCTCATTTTCAACTTACTACAGAGGAAAACAAGAAGATTCCATAGCAGGGAGGATGTTTTTAAAATAGGCTTGGTACCTGGCAAAGAAAAAGAAGCTCTCCATGAGCACATTCAGAATAATGGGTACATAGCATGTTTCCATAGCACTATAAACCAATAATTCAGGATGTTTCTAGCCATGCAGGTATATTTCACTCCAAAATGTGATCCTTCTTCTTCAGATTCAAAAATGCAAGCAAAATCCTTCTCTGGTCTTGCATAGGTGCAATAGTTACACATCCTTTTGTGATCCACAATAGACATCTTCTTCCCAGTGCTCCTGAGTGCCTAAAGAAAACACAGTTATTCCAGCTGATGGGCTTTACATCTAACAAAAGATGTATTTTGCAAGTAGTTTTGGCCTTGTTCCTCTAGTCCAGCAGCATCTTGACTAAAAAGGGCTGTGTTGAACACCCGGACTGATGTCTGTCAATCAGTGGCAGGATTCCCACCCCACTTCTCAGGCTCCTGAACAAAATCCAGGGGATAAAATTGACCAAAAGGTTGTCAAGTAAGAAACCTGATGACCTTATGGAGAGAAGTTGTCCTGTATCTAAGCTCTCCTGTGTTGGCCAGGGCAGAGGATTAAACCCAGCCAGATGTGTTGGTTCTCAACAGCAATTGCGTATCAACAGTGCTTGGGCTCAGTATTCCCTTTTCAACTGTAAAATGGGTAGAAGGGACCTTACCCACCTTTGTGGGTAAAATGAACTGCCCAGAGGAGTAGTGGATCCTCCCTTGCTGGAAATACTCCATACTTGACAGGATCCTGAATAACCTAACCTAAGGTCCTGCCTTGAACAGAAAGTTGGACCAGATGATGCTGATCCCTTCCAGCCTTGACTTTTCTATGATTCTGTAGACAAGTGGGGTATCAGAATAACCTGCTTATAAATAGTTGTGGCAGCTCACTACAGATCTGGCCTTCTTCCCCAGGGAGCTGATACAGGATGAGAGAATGATCTGCTGTCTTAAGTTACATTTACTTCCAAAATACTTGGTTGTCTCCTATAGTTTGCAGTGTTTCTTGGAAGAAGAGCAGCAGCAGCAGGAGGAGAGACACTTTTGTGCTTTGTGTGCTTATGCAGCTACAAGCACCGCAACAGTTTAGCTCCTGTAAGTCCTGGTCCTGTGCTGGCATTCCTCCTCTTTCCATTCTTCTCTCTTACTCTCTGTCCCCAGTTCTGAGCTGGGAAAGATCTGTTTTTACAAGTAGATTTTAAAGAGAAAAAGCGAAGTTGCGACATGCCTGAAAGTTCAGGAAATACAGCCACATTAAGTTGCCAGCTCTTTTTTTTGTCATTGGGCTTTGTCCCCTGACCTCATTGTTGTCCCTCAGCACAGGGCCATCCTAGTGCAGCGTGTGCTAAGCCAGTAGGGTGTCACTGTGGCATACCTGCTGTGGCATTGGGATTTCCAGTTTTTCTTGTGCTTGAAATAAAAATATCATGCCGTATTTTTGGTCACTGTAGGAAGACTGGCCACAGTAGTTATCTTCCTTACTTGTTTTTAAACAAATTCTGTGTATTTTTCAGTCTGTAGCTGTGAAACCTCAGGCAGAATATTAACTTGTAACCACATGTAATCAAGTCTTGCTTTTTGAGAAGACTCCTACCCCCACTTTGGAGTAGAAGCTCTGTTGCTGGAGGCGATGACAAATTGAAGGGCAGAGGCACCAGAACGAATGCACATCTGTCACTAAAGGACACAAGTTTCCTTGAAAATGTTTGCATCCCAAGTGTCTAGGCAGTAAAAGTAGTGACTGGGATTTCCTCTCCCTGGAGAGTTGTTGCAAAGTGGTACCCAGGGAGAACACTTGTTTTACAGACCTCTAAATGGTGATATTTTCCAAGATGAGATCCACTCAACAAACCTTCCAGCCAAATCAGGGGACCCATCTTAGGCTGCCATACAAAGGAGCTGTGTGTTGGTAGTGCAGATTCTCATACCATAATTGTGTAAAGGAGCACACAGCTTTTCTTCCAACAGAAAACTTCATGTGCTGATTGCTATGTTGGCTCACTGATAAACCAGGGCACGTTATCTATGCCCCGCTCTGGGGAGCATCACTGTGTCACCCTTCTGTTCGAAGAAATTCCCAGTGCTGCGTAATTGGCACCATTGGGAATCAAGGGGAGAAAGCAAGAGGTGGCAAATAATTCTTCAGAGCTGCTCTGATGGTGCACAGGCTGGCTTGAGGAGACAGCTGTCCAGTTAAGTGGTGGAGTGGTGTGAGACAGAGGTGAAGAAATGTTGTTGCTGGAGGAAAATTAGAACCAGTCAGCTTGGCCACAGAGTAAAGTGAGAGTAGCATTTGTAACTGGTCAGTAGCAAGGTAGAGGATGGGAGGGCAGAGAATCGGGCAGAAAAAAGGGGCATCTCATCTCCTGCGTGGCTGTTTGCAAAGCTTTTAGCAGTGCCTGTTGCAACAGGACAAGGGGTAATGGTTTTAAACCAGAAGAGGGTAGATTTAGATAAAATATAAGGAAGAAGTTTTTTACAATGAGGGTGGTAAAACACCACAACAGGTTGCCCAGTGAGGTGGTGGATGACCCATCCTTGGAAGTGTTCAAGGCCAGGTTGGATGAGGCTCTGAGCAACCTGATCTAGTTGAAGCTGTTCTTGCTCACTTCAGGGGGATTGGACTAGACAATCTTTAAGGTCCCTTCCAGCCTGAATCATTCCATGGTTCTGTGAAAAATGGAGATGTAACTGGAGCACTTGTTTCCCTGCCTTGATAGAGTTTTCATTGCTATGGGGCAGCAGGCCGCTAACTCAAGGTAAACAGAGGCTTTTTGTGGTGACACAAAAAGCAAGACTGGGGATCTATTACAGACTTTAACAGGGTAATTTGAAGGCAGGCGGGTTAAGACTTTGATCTACCTCTTCACAATTTTTAATCCATTTGCAAAGTCCATGTAAGCACAGCTGTGAAAATGGAGCGTGGTTTGGTTCTGCTATGTGATGCACACGTCAGCTGTGCCTCTCTCTCCAAAATGTTGGCACTGTCTGAAGTACAGGTCCCTCAAGAAAAAAAATCAGGCAGTGCCACTTCCACAAAAGATGCTCATCTTCATCCATCCTCCAGGTTTTTTTTTGTCACTTGGTTTCATAGTATAATATTTCACATAGATTTTTAATTTAAATGTTTAGCAATACTCTGGTACCTTACTGGGAGTTTCTGTACTCTTTTACTTTTCATCAATAGCTTTATTCAAAGTCAGCAAGACTTCTCACACGTGCCGCAGTTAAACCCATGCTCAGCAAAACTGGCAGCTGCCTGAGAGAGAGCTGACTTTCTGGGCTGTGGCGTTTGGGACCCGAGCCTTGCCTTCAGAGGATGTTGCACTTTGGGAAGTCACTCATTTCTGGCCCCCTCTGGTGCTCAGGCTTTAAGTAGAGAAAGGGCTTGTACTTGTGTGAGCTGCATGTGAGCCACTAGCCAGGTTTTACTGGGGGCTACCAGGCCTGTCTGGGTATCTTCTGCTGACCTTGTTACAGCCATCGGGGCACACCAAATGGAGTCATTGCCAGGCAGTCACATTAACGAACGGCCAGCGTTAATTTGCCCTTTGAAAATAAAGAAATCAATATGTTGATCCAGTCGGAAATCCCTTTATTCACAAAACAGTCTACCCCAAACCCCTCCACATAATTAAGGCTAAAGCCAAATTTTGTTTGGGTGAAATGCACAATCTGTCTGCTCCCTAAGCTGTGCTGAATGAAGTTCTCCCCTAATGGTGCAGGGAGCAGCTGTCACGCTGTTGCTCTAATAACCAAGAGACAAAATGATTAAATTTCCATCAATCATTTAGCATTATCAGAATAGGTCATTTTAATAAATTGTTATCATAGGATCAGTGCCTGGCACCTTAAACAGGAGACAGTCTTTGAGTGATCCTCCTTGCAGGAGATGCCTGTCCTGATTAAACCAGCAGTTCCACTAAATCCACCATTTTTCATGACGGTGCCTGATAGCAGGGTCTTTTGGAAGTAAAGATGTTGCTGTAATCAACTCAATGGCTTTTTGGTTTCGGCCAGTGTCCCCTTGTTCTTGCACTGTATAAAAAATCATCCATCTTTTGTCTTGGGGAAAATCCTCAAAAGGTAGTAAGTGATTTGGGGGGACTAAGCCCTGTTTTCAGAAGCCATTTCAGAGCCAGAAGCTACATGCCCAGCAACACGGATCTCTACCAAGTGGACTTTCTGAAGATGTGAGAGGATTTCATGGGAATGTTTAAATGTACATACTTTCCAAAACCATGTGTGGTGCCTGCCTATACCTTTAAGCCACTGAGTACCTTTAAAACTCTGTCCCCTTGGCCCCCTTGGTTGAAATGTTCGTCTGTTTTCAGTGTTTTACCTACTTACCATGTCCCTTTATAGTCATCTCCATGCTGTATCCAAGGTGTCTTCCCCGTGCTTCCTTCTCCACAGAGAAGTTTCTGGCTACAGAATAAGATGGACCCTAACCTGGTTTTTAAAGCCAGGTGGACCTTGTCTGTTGCTGGTGTGTTGTGTGAGCAGGAAAATGGAGAACTCCAAAGTCCACACTGAAATTCATGGCTCCTTACTGTTTGTCTTGAGCAGCCTCTTTGTCTGTCCTTCGAAGGCGGTGGTGGATGTCAAACACTTAGAGAAGATTTATTCTGCTTTTTGGTGATGCTGAGAAAGGGTGATGGTGAAAAATGGAGAAAAGCTGGAGGATCCTTCATTGCTTTTAGCTGGGAATACGCTTTACAAATGGACAATGCACGGGGTTTCTGTAAATCAGACTTGACTATCATTTTTCATTGGAGAGAGGGTTTTCTCTGTCCTGTTTGGGAGCAGCTAAGCCAGCAAAGAAACACATGAACCTTGTCATAGAAAAGTATTATCAGGCAGGGTCAACTTATTCCTTGCTATATGTTTGAAGCTCCTGGGTGCAAATGTATTTGAATTGCTCCTCAGTGTAAGCTGTTGTTTTGTCTGGAGGTTTGCTTGGTTGCCTTTTTTGTTGTGGTTTTTTTTCTACATGCAGTAATCTCACTGTCTTTTCTTCTTTTTCTTCTTCCTTCCCAGGCCCTCAAACTGACACGAGATGTAGAGAGAGAACCCTTTGCCAAATCTGCTGTCAGCAAGTGGACAGTGATACTGTTTACAGCTTACGACCTTTGTGAACCCTGCGTTATTTTCCTGATGAAACAGACTGTTAATAGGCCCCTTACTGGAGTGAAGAACCTACTTTTTTCCCCCCTCTTTTTCTTTTGTTTTCTTTTTTCTCTTTTTGTTGGAAATTGAACTCATTCTGAAGTATGCAAAATCTTCCTTTTCTGGGATGGCCAAGCACCTGCTGTGGAGACAATGTTCAGCACCATCCTGTTGAGAACACACTGTGTAGCCTTTACAGTAGTTACTTGTCAATGAGTATGTGGTGTTTGAGTATATTAATGGTTTATGGGATGTTATAAGTTGGCTTTTCTTTTTGGAGGTTTTCCCGATCTTCCCACCCTCCCCTGTACAACCTCCAGTTTGATTTCTGTAGATTTTTAACCATTTTTGCTTTCTCTCCCTGGGGAATCTGAGGCACTGTGCACGTGCAAGGAAATGACCGCAACCCAACACTGCTCAGGTGTCAGGGTTTTCTGAATATACAGCATTTGTTAGTCCTATCAACTGTCTGAATTCCAGAGAGGGGATGTGTGTGACCTGTTTGTTTGTTGGGTTGGTTGATTTGTTTCTTTCTTATTCTTTCCTTAAATTTAATGGTACATCCCTGTTTTCCATAAGGGTCAACCCAGAGTTGGTTGCAGAACAAGGGAAGCCGGCGAGTTTGCCTCTTGGCTCATGAGGACGGACCGACAGCGGGTGCCATTGCCCTCACAGGCACCGAGGCAGGAGCCCCTTTCCCGCCCACTGGAGCAGGCTCCCCTCCTGCCTTAGGTTAGCAAAGCTGCCCCCACTGCTGCAGTGGGCTGGTAAGGAGCTGTGGGCTGAGCTGCCACACACAAGGTGAATGTAATCACCTGTAGAGATGTGTTTGAAAATGCAGAAATTAAGGGAAACCTAGCGGCTGGGCATCGGCAGGTGACTTGCAGTGACAATGCCAGGAGCTGAGGCACAGGTCACTGCAGCGTGTGTTACGGCTTCAGTGATCCTGTTTATTTTTGTTGTTGTTGTTTTGGACATATCCTTGATGATTTTTTCCTTCTCATTATGTATAATCCATTGTGGCAGAAGAAGCAGGAGTGGGAATGGCAAGGTGACAGTATCATACAAATGGCTTTTCATATGAGCGTAGATTGTAGCAGGATAAGTGACACTGAAAGACAAGGCAGTTTCATATATTTTGCTTCTAAGATTTTCTTTTGTAAAATGAATAATAATTAATAATAATAATGAATAAAAGGTATGGTGCTGTATAGATCCTCTCTATAATCNGAGGTTCTGAATAGGACAGTGTATACATAATTCTCCAAAGCGATATATGACGTTTTTTTTTCCTTTGCATAAAAGCATTATGCATATAAATATATAAATATATTTTATTATGTACAGAAATGGATCATTATGCATGGATGTTAGGAAAACAAAACTAGCATTTTAACCCAAAGTCTCAGTGCATGAGTTCCCACCGACCCGTGTCCCATGCAATGTGGAGTGACTCCCTCTCGCCACTGCCACCGCACATGCACAGTCATGCACCAACACACACATGCATTCGTGGGCCCTTCCTCACTCCTTACTTTCCAGGTCCCTGAGGTGATTTTGGTGAAACAACGGCTCCTAGTGTGATGGAAATTTTGGTTTTGTACCGTAGCCCCCATGCTGTTCCCTCATAAAGATGCACCTCTTGGTTTCTCCCCCCAGTTATGACTGTGTAGGCTCTGTGCAGTTGTGGTTAGCATAGCTCTGTAGCATATCAACTCTTCCAAGCAGCCAAGGGTTTATCATTTGCCTTTTATAAAAACTTCTCTTTTCTTTTTACACTGAGGGGTTCTATTTGTTGACATGTGGCCTAGTTCATTGCATTCATTGGAGCTGGGTGGTGAGCATTGTCCATGTCTATCAGCAGCCAGCTTCCCAGGATGCTTGTGGCACAGCTGGGCACCTGGCTTAACCGAGTTCAGTTGCCGGCACCTTTTACTGAAATTGGTCAAGAATTCATCACTGCCTCCTCTGAGCATGTGCCATTAGCTCTTAGCTTCCTGGTACACCCCAAAATGTGAGTGTATGCTGAAGGACTTCCCTCCAGTGTTTCTTTCACTGAGGCTTCTCTGCAGCTGCCGCCCTGTGGCTGGACTTGTGCCCTAGCCCCACATTTTGGCTGTCAGCAGAGCTCACTTGGTGGCTCCCCGTGCTGAGGTGCAGCTTTTGATCCCTACATGGATGAGTTTCCAGTGAGAGCCATGGTGCTGCCCAAAGACCCACCATCATTGACAGATCCAGTAAGGCCTGATTCGATGGAATGGCCAAAGTGACCAAACCCCATAATTAATTTCTTTTCTTGGTACAGATTCAGTTCTTGTCAAAGGCAAGGGAAGGCCTGTTGAAAATGTGGGGGCAAATTCTACTCTGTTCCTGCAACTGAACCTGCTTGGGTTCAGAGGGACTGCTTTCCGCTGGCAGAAATGAGAGACAAAACTATGGCTTGCTCTGTTCAGAAAATGGAGAAAAAACACTTCGTTTAGAGACAGCCCATCAATGGTGGAGAAGTTTTTTTAAAAGAAATAATAAAAGCATTAGTGGCTGACAGGCTTAACCTGCCTCCCAGCAATGTCAACGGGAGAAATTCCATTGGCGTGGCTGGGACAGCTTGGGCCCCTGCTTTGGGGAACATCCCAGCACTCACTGAAGAGGGATGGGCTTGGCCAACCTCTTCAGTTTGGTTTGGTTTCTGTTGCTCAGTTTTGGGGCCAAAATTTTCGAGCAGAAGTGCCTGGTGTCAGGCACCAAACATCGGGGACTCCAGCATGGTCGCAGGGGGCGAGCTGCTCTGCCCTCATGGCTTCTTGAAGGAAGGGGAGGTGACAGGTACCCCCAGGCCCAGGGAAAGGTTGTCACCCTCTACACCTGCTGAGGTGCCCAGCAAAGGCCCTTCACTCCAGAGGTGCTAAATAAATCTCCCTGAATTCAAAGGGCCAGTTATTTAGGTGTCAAAATTAAGACTTGAATAGCTAGTTTGGGGAACCTACTTTTTGAAAATTTGGCCTTTGAGTCTTTGAACATGTTTATGCGTAGAAGTTTTCCTTGTGAAATCATGTAAAACAGATGAAGGTCAAGGTCACAATTACCTGGTTATCATTTGAACACCTGGTCTAAACAAAAGGTCCAAAAAGGTGTTATTTATGCAGTTTCTAGTCACAGGTTGGGGCTTGATTTAATGATTTTGTAAAAAAAAAAATTCTCTTAAGAGTAATCGTATAGTTAAACACTGCTTAACTCCAGAAATTTTTGTGCCACTGCTTAAAAAAGTTACCTTTTAGGTCATGTATTTCTCTAAAATTATATCATTGCTTGGCAATTGGTGTCCTGTAATTGTTTCAAGTACACAATATACCTTTGGAATTGCCAACAGATGCGAAGGGGGACCAGATACATTTCGTAACTATGGGTTGGAAAAAATGGATTGTACATTTGGCTTCACATGTTTAACTTTTTTTTTAAAAAGTTGCATGATTGGAAAAAATATGTATACAGTATCTGTAAAACTGTTTTATCTGTTTCTGTTTCAAGCCATGTAAATTGGAAGATTATTAAATCCACAGCCTTATCGCGCATGGCCGTCTTTACATACCGAAGAGCTGAACAGTTTATACTTTTCATTTGGGCTATCTTGTACTTTCATTTGAAAGCAGACACTCTCACGTTGCAGTCTTACTGAGGATTTTATATTAAAAA
>VWZT01004107.1:485375-533240 GCA_013397055.1 Pachycephala philippinensis
ACAAAGAAAAAAGATGCTGCCCTGGAGGAATATATTACCTTACTACTCAGAGGTTGGAAGGAAGTTTGTTTTGGAGCAAAACCTGCCCCTTTCCAAATGAAGTAGAGACGCAGTGCTTACTCCACTTGGTGTTAGTAGATATTGCCTTGTGTATTCCATTTTAAATTGTAATCTAGTTTGTAAAAGAGATGGTGACGCATGTAAATAAAGCATAATGGATCTCTACATTGCACATTTGCCTTGGCTCTGTTTTTATTGTGTCATAGACATGTAAACGCAGGACCTGGAGAACGGGTGGCTTTCAAGCAGCAGGTGAAAATAGCTGGTGGGGGCTTGGGGCTGGGGAGGGGTCCCGAGCCTGCATCTACTAATATCTGTCAATGCATATTGACGTGGGCCTTGGCCTTTCAATCCTTCAGGCAAGCCAGCGTAGTTTTGGTGGTCAAATAACCCCAGGGGGATAATTTACTGCTGGTAAAAGATCACAAAGTTCACTTGATTCTGGGGACAGAGGGGGGTTGTCCCCAGGGGTAGCAGCTGCACTCTGCAGCTGGAGACCAGCTCGCCTGACCTGGGAGAGAACCAGTCCAACTGCAGACCTGTTGGGAGAAGGGTTACACCCCCTGCTGTGGGCTTGGCTGGGTTTCAGACTGTCTTTGAAAAATGGCTGGAGTACTTGAAACCACCCGTTTGGGATTTGGGATAATAAAACCAGCAGCCTGACTCAGCAGAAAGTTATACAGAGGGCTCTGGCCAAGGCACTGGAGAGCGTGCTCAGAAACGAGAGACATGTTGACAAAAAGCTCTTCTCCCACCCTGATGGGAAGCCACAGATGTATAGGGTCTTTTGGAGTCGTTTTTCAGGAAGAAATTATATTTTCAAGAAAGGGGAGCCTTTCCTCACAGGAGGGAGGGAGTTCTCGTGACTCCAGCGGGACAAAGAGTGATGTCCATGCAGAGCCCACAGGAACGTTACGCTGAAGCACTGCATCAATCAAGGGCAGTTTGGGGATATCCCTTGTTTAACATAGCAAGAGCTGTTCAGGTTTTGTCCTAACTGAAGATAGCCTGAAACATGACAAGATCCAGACAGAAAACAGCCTTTGACGAGGAAAAAGTGTGCATTAAACTTTGCAGAGCGAGAGTGCACTTGTCCTGCAGCAACTACAGCTTCTCCTCAGAAACAGAGCTATTTTGCTTGGTTTTTTTCAGAAGGCTTCTCCAACAAGGCTCTGCCAGGGAAGGACCTGTGCCCTCTGCCGTGGCATCACCCTACTGGTATTTGGGACAAACTATGTGATTGTTTGGCCCAATCAGATGCCAGGTCAAAGGGACTCAGCTTTAACCTGAATTTAGGCATCGGCGGCAGCAGCAATGAAGATGAGCTGATCAAATCCTGAGCAAGTTTTGTGCCGAACCTACTTGGTTCTGTTGTGCAATGCCTTAGCTGTGACCTTCGCTTCACCCGGCCTTGGAATAGATCATTTTTATCTTTCACAGTACTTTCAAAATAAGTCCAAACATTTTAAAACTTCTCCAAGTTGTCCCAGAAGGCAAAAGACTTTTCAAGTTGCTGCTGAGGCTGGTGAGGCAACAGAGAGCTATTTTAGGAGCTCCCCACCACATATGCTGAGTCGTGAGTTCAGCCAGACCAGGGAAAACAGTATTTTACAGCTCTTGTTTGGTTACTGCTGCCAAGGAAGTTAGGGGTGCTTTCAGGAAGGCTGAGATAAGTAAATCTGGGAGGCTACCTCCTTTACTGGTGGAGTCATCATGACTGGAATCTCCCCTTTCAAAAGGAAGTCTTCTTGGATGAAGTGGAGCCCAAGCCAGATGGAGCAGATACTGCCCTTGCTGGTACACAGATTCATCCCACTGCCTGCGGCTTCTGCAGTGTCTCATGGCATCTCTGTTTGCCCAACCCAGCCCACAGAGCTTTTTTTCCCACTGGTTCCGCCTGTGGGATTTTTTACAATGAAAATATATTTATCACATAAGTACAAAGCATAGAAAATTCCACTAGGGCAACAAAAGAAACAGGTAAGCTTTTTTAAATTTTCTTGTTTAATCTTTGAGAAACTTTGGAATTGTCTGACAAAATTCAGAATCTCCAGTTTGCAATTTTTATTTTTGCACCTGGATTTTCTTTGCATTCTCATGACATGAGCTATGTCAAAATATGTACTTATTAGAACTAAGTGTCTCCTGCTTTTATTTTTTGATGATTTGATGACATACCAAGGACCTGATTTAATCTAGAAAATGAGATAAAATGTCCTACTTCAGTAGGAACAGCTGGCCTAAATGAGGGTAACTGTTGTAACATTCTTTTAATGTTACTTATGCCATGCAGGTTTAAAGATGCCTTCATCCTATGAGTGACATGTGGTGGAATGGGGGAAAACTGTAAAAATATATGACATCTCATAAAAATATTTCCAAGACAAATATAATGCTGATCAGCAGTCTTTCCCCTCAATTTTCACTCTTTTTGAGGCAATACCTTAAAACTTTGTTTTTTGTTGAAATTTAAAGCGCAGAGCAATTCCCAAGTGTCGCCTTTCCCCGGGGATTAGCCTTCCAGCGGTGCTCACTGCAATGGGCATTGAGGCTGCTGCTGGCACCTGTGGACCCTGGCACCTCAGGAATGTCAGACTTTGGCTCTACTTCATGCTCTGAGGGCTACTGTAAACCCTGAAAGATCCCATGGCTGGTGCAGCAAGGTCCAGTGCGGGAGGATGGGGAGGACATCAGCGGGAGCAAAGCACAGCGGGTGCCAGCACCTTGCTCTGGGATCTGGTAACCTCTCTGAAGATTCACCTCCTGCATGGACAATGGTTCCTTCTGCTGTTCCTAACCACCTTGGGAAAGGATGGCATTGGTTAGGAAGTGCTAGTTAAGAAATACAGATATACTCTACCTCTGACCTCCAAAGCAAAAGATGGAGGAAAACTCTGCATTGGCAGAGCCACCTCGGAGGTGCTCCCTGGAGAGCAGCAGAGGAAGCTGCTCCTGACACCTTCCCCTCCAGGAGGGAGAGGTCCAGCCTTTCCAAGCCTCTGCTGTGAATTACTGGCCTGGTATTTGTCTTGCATTTGTTGTTTTAGGAGAAAATTCATACTTCACCAGCACTTTATTTTAAATCTCTATTAGGCTCCTCTTACTGAAGGCTAACCAGTCTTGTACACCATTAACTAATTCATGGATGAATGTCCTGGAGAAAAGTCACTGCTTAGAAAGCAATAAAGCAATTCATAAAAGACATACAATAAAAAAAGAAAAAGTCCTTTTACTCATTAAATGAAACCCATTGTCATTCACACTTCTCTGGAGAGTCATATTTGCAATATCAAATTGTGTTACCAACCTCAGTGTGCATCTGTTAGTCAAAATTTATGGCAAGGCTGTCTCATTTATACAGAAGTTTTTGCCATGCACTGTCACTCAGCCTAGCAGACTCCCATGAAAAAGCCACAATTTAAGTCAAAATTCTACTGTGCCTGAGCGGTTATAAAATTATAGTGGCTTTCAGAGCTGGGAGATGTCTAAGTCTCTTCGTGGGGAAGGCAGCTACATTTGGGTGTCTTCTCTGAAGCTTCTGCCTCTGGAGAAGGTAGCAAAGGGGGAGGTCAGGCAGGGATGTACAGGGGGTCTCCACTTTGCAGTGGAGTTGTGTTTGCTCTGCAGTCTGCGTGAGGTGGTTATCACCAAAGGGTCAGCACTAACCAGGTTACACAGACAGGAGTGGTCACATGGGAAGTTTCCCTGGAGTAACACAACTGCAAAGCCTCTCTTCCCTTTTCCTCACCTGTAACAAGCACTTCAGGGTGAGCCCATTTCACTCAGCTTTTCACCAGAAGATGTCAAGGTGACAAGTTGCCTGCAGAAAGTGCCCTGAATTGCTGGGTCCTGGGGGATGTGGCTGAGACTCTGCAGCTACATTTCCAGCCTCTAAAATCTCCTGCCTGAACATCTTTGCTCTTCCACAATGTCTTCACCTTCCCTTGCCAAAGCTTTGTTCTCTTATTAAGAAAGGGCCTCCGGGATGACAACACGATGTTGCTGTTAGCGGGAGACTCTTGAGGTTTGGTTTTCTCACACAAATGGATGTGTAAGGAGCTGGGGGGTGGCCAGCTCCCACCTTATGGATCTCATGGACCATGCAGCCAAGGGGGCTTCTCCATGTGTGCAGAGAAAAGATCAAGAGATGTGAGCACACAGGAATGAAAAATAAAGCGACAAGTGCAAAGGGCTTAATAAAATGCTACACTTTAAATGATACAATGCCGTGGGGGCATCTGAACCACTTTTTCATTCCCTTCAGTCATTCTTCAATCCATATCTGAAGTCACCAGTGATTTCCATTGCTGTCAGCAATGATCTTCCTATCTTTTAATCCTCATGAACCTTTCTTTGGAAATAAATATTTCTTTTTTTCTTCTTCCTGTTTTTGCTTTTTTTTTTTTCATTCTATGACTGTTTTACATTCTCTGTTTTTCTAAGGCCATTTATTATAACGTTTGTGGAGTCAATTATGTAAGTTGTGGACATGATTATTTTTCATGATGCTTTTATTTAAGCAAGAAGCCCAGGTAACACAGTTACCTGGCAAGAGCTCATTGCCAGCACAAGTCACACCATTCCAGCTACACTAGGAAGAAACACTCCTTGTTTTGCTGCTTCAAGCTACACCTGAGTCTGAAGACAGTTTGCTGCTCTAGCTGCATCAGCCACCTTTGCCTAACATAGGCTAAATCCTGAACACTGCTTCACTTGGAATAGTAAGTTTGCAGCCAATGTGGTCTTGTGGCTGTATTCAAACATCTGCTAAGGTCAGGAGACATAGAGCTGAGAGTACAAATGGTTTGTGGACCTCTTACCAGGTATGGCAGCTGAAAGGGACACGAGCCCACCACTTCAGAGCAAACCTTTACAGACAAAAAAATGGGAAAGAAATTAATGCCTTGTTCTTTTAAAAAGTGTCTGTCTTTGTTCATGCTCTGCCAAGTTTTTCTGTGAGAAATGAATATTGTGAAGTAGCTTTGTACAGTTTAGGTGCAGCCTAGAACAACCAGCTCCAGAGTTGTCAGTGGTGTCTGCCCTCTGGCAGTGGTGGCACTTGCAGCCTGCAATACTTCCCCAGACCATAATCGGCAAAATAAAATTGAAAAACTTTGATTTTCTGTATTTCAGTGAATCAAGAATCTGCAAACATTTCCAGCTGAAGGTTATCAGAATTTGAACATTTTATGCTGATCACCTCATCCATAAGCTAACAAAAGGCTTACCTGTTTCTTTTCCACTGTAATTGACAGTCCTCTCTAGGCGCATGTTCAGCATTTCAAGACTAACTTAAAGGTCAAATTTACCATATGGGCAGACTGGATGAGCTCATGGCTGAGGAAAGACCACCTAAAGGTGACTTGTCTAACATCTACACGCACACACACACATGCTCAGAGTTCACACACATATCTTTTTGGTCTAGCCTTGTCTCAGACATGACCCATGTGCCAACAGTATTAGGATAAAGCTGTACTAGAAATGTTAGATGTGGGTTGAATCTGGCTCCCGAAATATGAGATAATAAAAAGGGTCTGACAAAGGAAATGTTTGAAGAAATAGATGGAGCAGAATTACATTGCTGTGACCCCTCTTATCTGAAACCTGAATTATGACAAACTGCTGAAGTACTTGTTTTGTGTTTAAGCAGTTTACTTCCAAATTTTGTCTATGCAGACATGGGGCTGTTCCTCACCAGAGAAAGTGCTCAGACCCCTACACCTCACTGCACGTGGCCATGTTCAGCAGAGGTGCTGCAGCAGCTGCTAACAGCACCCAAAACAAACCCTGGAGACCTCGTTCCCCACACATGGGACAGTCCCCTGCAAAGGATGGCCTGTGAGCACACCTGGGCGTGTGCTAAGCCTTGCTCAGGGCACAGCTGCCAGTGATGGGACTGCACCTGCTCGGCTTCTTTACACAGAACTCATACGTGGAACTCAAGGTATGATAAAACTGCAGGCACAGGTGAAAGTGTGAAATGAGTAGGGGAGATGGGTAACTTTACCCAGTTAAAATCTCTACCTCCAGCAGCATCCCCTCCACCCTCTTTTGTAGGCCATTATAGGATGCAGATTCTCATGCTGGGAAACAACGACCAGTCCCTATCCCCTGGGGATTTCTCCACTGTGTCCCACAAGCTTTTTGGCCAATTGTCAGTTTTCAGCCCCTCCACCTTCCACCTGGCAGAAAAACCTCAGGTGCTTGACCACAGAAGAGGAATTTGGAGATAGCAACTATTTTTTCACCAAGACACTTCAGTAGCTATCGCCTCACTTGTGTGCATTTCCAAAAGTAGCACTTGCGTGCTGTCTCCCCTCCCAACTGTCCCTTCTATCCTCCTGCTGTGAGCCTAATCTTGTGCCACACTTGTCCTCCTGCCACCTGCCCCACCCAGCCTTGGCTGGATGCCCATGACCTTGGGGCCCTGGAAACCCAAAAGCTGGCAGCAGCCTGTGAGTGCTGGTGCGTCAGCCAGCCCAGCAGCTGGGGGACACGTGCCCAGCACCCAGCAAGGCCCTCCTGCAGAATGAGGAGTGCCACCACGTGCCAGCATGAGGAGGGAGAAATCAGCCAGGTGAGATTCAGTAGACAAAGGTGCTGCGCTGAGGAAAGAGACCAGCTGCCAAATGCCAAGTGGGGCACAAGCAGCAGCCCTGGAAAAAAGGTGTTGTGGGCAATAATGAGGCAGAAACTGTCTGAGCTCCGGCTGTGGAGTTGTGGCACTGGGGCCCCCTCGGATGTTTGAGCCAGGCTGAGGACGAACAAGAACGAGCAAAGGGAGTGAGAAAGGGGACCTGTGGGAGAAGGCTGATGTTATTTGTTAGAACAAGTTGAGAGGGGACACAAAATACCTTTGCATTACTTCATGTAGAAAATTACTTAAAAACCCCCACCCTTCATACCCACTAAGGAGAGGACATAGCCGTGTTTCATCTGCAGGAAATGTAGTTTATGTTCTTTTCGCTACAAGGATAATTAACACATTTCCTAAAGGTGTGGACTTTTCTTCATTAAGGGTGTTTTTTGGGAGCAGGATGTTTGCCTGGATTTTCCTTGGCCCTGCCTCAGAGCAGGAGGATGATCTCCTGAGGTCGCTTCTAACCTCATGCTCGTATGACTTGCCTTAAGGACTTAAAGCAGCTTTAAAACAAGACAAAAAAATAAAAGCACAAAAGGCTTCTGTCCTTTCCTACCTGAGGCACAGGTCTCTATGTACAGCAGCAAAGTGTTATCTTTCCTGCTGGTTTGAATGTAACAGGTATTGAGTAATGTTGTCCCACTGTGCTGACGCATGAGCCAGGGTGTGCCCCCGACCCCAGAGAGGTACTGATGTAGTACAACCACAGAATATTCTGAGTTGGAAGGGACCCCTCAGGATCATCGAGTCTGAGTCCTTCTGGACCAGAAGCATAAATACAGGTGAAAATACAGATATTCCTGCCATGGGTCAGGTTTGTTTCAGAGGTGGCCTGCTTTCTCTGCTGAGGGCACGTGTTGGCCCTCCTGGCAGGGACAACAGCCAGACCAGGAAAAGGTGCAAGGAGCAAAGCCCCACTGACTGTGAGCAGCAGGACTGGAGTGGGCAGGGACGTGGGAGACATGTCAGGGAAAGGCAGCTTTGGGTGAGCACCTGCTTATCAGAAAACCCAGACCATGTTGAAAGATGCAGCCTAAAGCCTTTTGGGGTGTCCCCATCACTGCTGCCAGGCCACCAGGGCTGGTGCCTGGGAGGGTGTCTTTCTGGTCTTTCTGGAGCCAGACAGCCCGTGAGGGCAACTGTGGGCAAAGCTCCGGTGCCTGAGCAAGCAAATGATGCCAGAGGACAGCAGGATGCTCATGGCAGCATCAGCCTCCTCTCCTGCTGGCAAACAGGAGTGATGGCTGCCTCCTTGCCCTGCAACAGGGCCAGCAGTAGCCTCACCCAACAAGGTCCCAGCCAGTAAATCGTACCAGACTTGGGCTGCCAGACAGAAAAAACAACCCCCTGCCTGTTCAATGTTTACATTAGAAGTTTATTTTACAGTTCATTTCACAATCCGTTTCTCTTCTCCCTTTGCTGTGAGGTGATTTATGGTGCTGCAGATCCTATCTGCCTGCCCTGCCCAGGGCACAGACCTGGAGAAAAACCTACCAGGGGCCTGTCCTTGTCCTTGTTGCTCTTTCATCTACAACTGCCCTTACCTATGAGTAAAACTAGAGCAGCTCCTTCCAAACAATGATAAATCAGTCTCTTGCTCCCTTGTGCTGGTGTTCTGAGGGGTGGGCGGCTCAGGGTCTCTGAAGAGAATGAGCAAACAAACAAGGTGCAAAGGGTATCCTGAACTTCCCTCTGGCTGACTCCTCCCCTGGTCCCCCTGGTGGGGTGTTGAGGACTCCTGGCACGCCGTGGGACTGCAGACCCTGTGCCTCTGGATCAGGAGGTGCCGTTCCTGGCTGTGAAGCTGTTGGCATGATCCATGGCTGCAGGAGATGGCTGGTCCCTGCCCGTCCTGAGCCGCAAGGGACTTTCAGGGGCTGTTGGGATTAACCAGGATTAGTTACTCAACGGTACATTTAAATGTTGATTTTTATGCTTCCCTGTTTTAGCGACATTCAGGGAGGTGGTTTAGCTTCACTGGTTTAATCAAGGCCTTTCTTCCAGAGCTGAATATGCAAAAATGACGTGCTGAGTTTTACTGAAAAAATAAGAGATCTGATCTGAAGATCTGGTGAGAAGTCCCTGAGTAATATTTGACCTTCCTCGCTGTCTATGTGCTTTGAAGGCAAAGGATTTAGTGCTTCCTTGTGCAGAGACAGGTGTTCCCTATGAATAACTGGACCCAACCTAAAAGCAGGAGGAAGTGTATTTAAGAAAACAGAGGTGTGGTAATGACACTATCAAGCTTTTTGTGTGTTGTGTAATCCATGCTTGTGTGGCTCCTGAAAAGCCTGCTCCACAGTCATGCCTAAATCACTCCATGAAAACAATGACAAAACCCTAATAAGTTGACTGGCAAGAGGGGTTTGTTCCTTTTCCCCAGGAAAATGGTATTCACCTCATGTAAATGTGAAGTTTTGTGGACTGAATACTCATGTGACAGACACAGTGCTTTGTACACATAGAAGCCAAAAATTCTGAAAGAAGTTTTCTCTTACAGTTTTCTTTATTACCATTAATTGCCCTGAAGATGACGATGTGTGCAGATGGTAAGAAACAGAAGAGTTTCACATAGAGGGCACTGAGAACCTACGATTACCTAGATTAACAGCTAAGTAAGTATCACCCCACAAATTTGTTTAGCAATTTACACCTTTTGAATTGCAGTTGTACCAAGTGGGGGGTTTAATATTAAGAACATGAACAATTAAGAAATTGTTTTCATATTCAACCTAATGCAAACTAGAAGTCTAGAAAAAGGGAATCAATTTGGCAATACATGTGTTTGGGCTGCAGGTGACTGGTCCAAATTTAGTCCATTCCTACACTGGTAACAGTTTTTAAAGGAAATATAAAAATACCTGCTTTTTCCTCCTTTCTTACAGAAAGCACACATACTTTTATTTAACTGTGGAATGATTCTTTTTTATATGAAATAATTCTCCAGACATTGGAGAGTGATATTGGAAAGAGAGAAACAAAATGGTCAGGGAAGTAAAAATTTCTCTGCTTTTGTGCACATGACTAAATACTTGAAGGGAAGATCATTCCACCATTCATTTCACCATTTTGTATGTCAATAACACCACCAAACAGTGAACTAAAGAATAATAAACCAACACTCTGGCTATAGAAATTGACCTCAGATTAGCTAGAATTCTATCTGATGAGCCCCAGTAAAGCTTAAACCATTTGCACCAATACTGCGAAGCTGAGATAGGTGTTGGGGTTTCTTTTCCTCTAATTGAAACTGCACATTTTAGGAAGGGCAGCAAAGCTGGCACTGCTTGGCAGCCTCTCATGGAGGCATTCCTGAAAGCTTGTAAGGAAGTCAAAGGCAGAACTGAAAAGCTGAGGGATGGCAGCAGTAGCAAGGGCAAGGACGATTTCTGCAGGGTGATCAGGAGGTGCATTTCGTAAGAGAGAAACCTTCTCCCTGGATAGTTTTTCATAGCTAGCAACCATGCCTTGCAGTTTCTGTCTTGCGACACAAGTTGTCTGCAGAGATTGTGTCTCCCTACCTGACCTGCATGCCCTGAAAGAGGGCCATGAAGCCTCAGGGGAAAAACACAGCCCTGGGGTGTCCTGTGGACCCCAAATAACCTCTCGAGCCTGGTATAAACTCTGCCCAAGAGGCATTTGCAGAAAACAGGCTTCCTCCTCGCAAACCTGCCTTCTCATGGAGCAAAAGTGGAGAGGTTGTCCCCTTCACCTCCTGCCAACCTCTCTGGCCAGACCAAACTCAAAACCCCAAGAGAAAAGACTCAACTGGTGTGTTGCAACATCCTTCCTCTGTTTTTGCCAATCCTGTTTCTCAGTCTGTTGGCTAAGGTCCAGTATAATATCCCAAGGACACCCCAGTTCCATGGGGGAAAAAGGAGAGATGCAAACAATTTTGAAAACACTTGTTTACATTATTTCGTAATTTCTTGGGAATCTTAAATTAAATACAATCACCCATGAAATGAAAATAACCTGAGGAAAAAGTTACTAAAGGGCTTGTCAATATATCCAATGAGGACTGCAACATGGTAAACATACTGCTACTAAAAGGAACAGATGTATAGCTGCCAAAGTCTGGGTTTCTCTGGTTTCTAAGTCAAATTTAGTGCCCATGGAGGATGTCCGGCTCCCAGTTCCTGAACAGTTTGACTTCTAAAGCCCTGCTTCTTGCAGTAGGCTCTGTAGGTTTGGGTCCCCACAGTTCTTTTGCTCAAAAATCTTGTCAGTCCATGACGAATGGTTTTCTAGCCCTTTATTCCATCACATCTCTCGAGAATGCAAGGTAGGATTAAGGCAAATCTATGACACATTTTCAGAGCAGTTTGCATTTAGCAGTGCAATATATGTAATACTTACACAGGTAAACTTTCCCCTAAAAGTATCTGCTGGACACAGGGCACAAGCACAGGGCTCTCCCAGCCTTGCCTCAGGGAGGTACCCAGTGGGACAGGGACAGGGCTGCAGCAGCTGCATCTGGGGAAGGACACTTCATGCGAGACTGGCAGCTCAGGGTCTGCCATGGAGCAAGCTGTGAGAGCTGTGGACCATGGGCATGCAGGCCAGATGTAAAGGAGCAGAGTGCTGGCATAAAAAGAGCTCCTGCTCTTTATTCGGCATCCAGCAACGGCCTATGATACTGGGAAGGGACGGATCAGAGATCTGTGGAGCGCTACTTTTTCATGCTGATTGCAGGGGACTGCATTAATAGGGCTGCTGAATGTTGATAAGGGCTGCTACAGTGAGAGAAGCCAACTGATATGATAAGACATGTATTTTTGTGTCATGTTTCAAGCCATTTAATAGCATTGGGTGGGGGTGGGTTGAACAGGAGCAAAAGTTGGGTTAAAAGATGTCCTTTATGTTAGAGAAACCTACTTCAACTCACTTTCCTGTAGTTTAAATGAAAAACTGGGTTAAATTAGTTCTGATAAAGCACTAACTGCATGAATTATTGTTGACAGGCAGGAAAGTGCAAATTTCTATCCCAATTCTTCCCATTCATCCTTTTGGGTTTGGGGTGGGTTTTTTATCACCCCCAACAGGACAGTACTTGAGGCCTTTCCTGAATAATAGCATCAATGGTAAGAAAATGCATGTGAGGATTCTGCGTTACCACTAGCCCAGGGACAAGGATGCCAAACTTTCTTTCATTGTGGATGATTTGATTAATCTTTTATTGAGTCTATGAAAGGCTATTGAACCAACTCAGACATGTTTTCTCTGTTTCAAAGACTCAAGGTGTTTTTTTTATCCACTCCCTCCCCTTTCCCTCTGAGCGCAGACAGCCTGCAATTACGGACAGTTTTCAAGGACGGCAGCTTTTGCCAACAGCCAGGACTTGTTGGGGCACAGAGTGGAGGAGCTGGATTGCACCTGGACCAGAATGAAAGCTATTTCATATGGTGCCACTCAACCCCCCAGGGGCTGGGACCTCCCCTCATTTCTGGATGTGCATGCTTGGAAGCCAGGATTTGGTCTTGGAGCAGGCATGTACCATGATTCCAGCTGTAATCAGTTGCTCCTCTGCTGTGGGGAACAGACACCCAGTGAATCCATATGCACTTCCATGTCCTCTGCCAGCACCCCTAACTCCTCTGGTCATGCCTTCCTGTGCAAACCAGGAAAGGGTAGCGTTTGAATGAAAACTCCCAGGAACTGGGTGATCACGGAGATCCTCAGCCCTACCATGCTGGACCAAAAACAGGCAATGGTTTCAAGAGCTGCTGCACCGGGAGCGTCTGACCTTGTACAACTTGCTTGTGTAGAAAACCAGGCTTGAACAAATCTTGAGCAGACCTGAGTGCCTTTGGAGAAGGTGAGATTTCTTCATTTGTCTCCTGTTGCCTGGAGCCCTTAGGAGTGGGGTGTGGGTCTTTCCAAGACCTTTTCCAAGCCCCCTCTCAAAGCCTTACCTGAAGCACTTGAATGTGCTGGCAGCTGTTTTTCCATCAAGAGGCTGTGGTAGTGTGAGCATGTGGCAACACAGGTGAGGAGCACAAAAAGGGCATTGCCAGAGGGAAAGGGAAAGGGAAAGGCACCATCTACGAGCTCTGGTCTTCTCGATGAACCTCAGAACCCTCCATTAAAAGATGGTGACCTGCTCCTAAAACTTTGCAGTGATGAAGCAGCTCCCTTTGTAGGACTCACCACCCTGCTCTGATGGATCTCGACCTACATTCAGATCCACGTGTCCTGGTGGGTGCTTCATGGTGTCACATTTGTCTCTGGATGGGATCTGTCTCTGTCACTGAAGAGAGCTCTGCCCTCTCAGCCTGCAGTCGAGATATTTAGCTGATTTTTACAGCAGTGCAGTATGCTTGTGGAGGCAAGGCAATTTTTCCTCCTTGCAGAGGCAGTTCTGGGTCTTTCTGGCAGCTTTCTGTCTTGGCTCACAGGGTCATTAATGCTGTTAATGGTTGTAAAATTACTGTACCCGTTCCTAATATCAGTTGACTTTGGCCTTGAGAGACGGTGCTACCCTTTACACTTCAGCATTTCACAAAGACTTTAAATGCTGGCAGAGAGACCTGGGCATGAACTAATCTGGGCAGCAAGTTACAGGTTACTTCACTTAAGCTTTTTCATGTGTTGACTTCAGGATCATAGTTTCTGTGTGACTCCACTGATGTAAATGTGAGAGTTCATTTTTCCCCTGCACTTGTGACTGAGCTTGAAAAATTAGTTCCTCTGAAAGCCAGTCTCTTTTAGCATTTGCTAAAGTGAACCTTTCTTTCCGGGCAAGTGGAGTACTGGGCTAAGATTGAGCTTTGTGATTCAATCCTTCAACTTGCAGCCACTCCTCACCCTTGGCATGAGGCTGAGGTGACACAAGGTACAGATCATTTCCTTCAAATAAAAAGCAAAATGTTCTTCTAAGAAGGCCTGAAATATCCATGGCCTGAAAGTTCCTTCAGGAATATAATTTATGGTGAGTGTTTGGGCGTGGGGGTGTCAGGTAGATGTATCCCATACATTTTTATCTGCACAACGTGCATGTTTTTTTCTATGATCCTTCACCCAGAATTGTATTTTAATGTTACAACTGAAGACGTGTATTTAATTATTGTGGTGCCTGTAAGAAACTCCAGGCTCCTCTGAAGTCCTCTGAAAATGCAAAGTGTTTCACAATGTATGAAGAGGTAATTTGCATGGAGAATCAATATGCTAATTATTGTGTCAACGCTTATTGTTTTGGCGTGTTTCTTGGCTCCTTGTCCCAGGGTATACAGCCACGTATGGTCCCAATTCCTCTGCGAGATGTAAGATGTGCCTTGGCTCCACGACAGTCACGGGACTTGTTAAAAGAGATGCAAACCAAAGAAGACTGGCACAGCTTGTACTGTCTTATCTGGTCTAGCTTCATTCTGTCAGGGAACATCAATTAAATCAGATGAAGAAATTAGGGAGCTTTTGTCTAGCTGGAGAGTTAAATAAATATTGATTAAAATAAAATGATTGCTAAGCAGATGAGTCAAAATAACCACCATACCAACTCGTACGTTTATATAAAGCCAAGTGGCGTGGGAATACAAGTGTCAAATATAGGCCCAGAGATGTTCTCCTTCTTCATTTTATTTATTTCCAAGATGGTTGTGCTCTGAGTCAGGGACCAGGAATAGTTGTGCCAGGCACTGCGCTGCCTCAGAGCGAAAAGACGAACTTTGCCTCTTGGCTTCTTCTGCAGCCTGACAGCTCTTTGGGACACGGGGGCCGTGCACACGGGAGGAGCGTGAGAAACAGGCGGACAGGACAGCCTTTAACATCCTGGCTCCCAGCAGGAAATGGTAGAAACACAGGGCACATGCAACCTGTGGCTGCAGAGCTTTGGGCTGCTGAGTTTCTGACAGATAACACCGTGATAGGGCTGTGAGGCACCCAGGACAACAACCAGAATTGTCCTGGGAGCTTGGAAAAAGCCATCAGAAAACACCATCTCTCTCTGTTAGACCTGTTAGTTCCTAATTGCTCCACAGTAACTAATGACTGAGCTACACAGGAAGAATTATAATGCAAGCTTGGATTACACTTCCAGTCTTAAAGTGCTTGCTTTAGGGGCTGTGTGTATGTGTGGGGCATGGGGAAGGCCAGTGGAGAGGTGCTGTGGATCGGGATGAGCAGTCCTAAGAGAAAAATGTGGCTCTTTCCTCACCCTTACGGTCCCTGGTTGCAACAAAAACCAGTGCAGGCAAAAGGGACAGGTGTGCACATAAGAGCTCCTTGCTGTCCAGGTGTTCACAGCACAAGTGAGAGTGGCTGGACCTCCTGCATTTGTCCAAATGTCCACTGCAAACTTTCTGGCAGATCACTTTGCATTTCCTCTTGTTTCTCCCTCACCTGAGAAAAAGGCTGCTGGATTATTGTTTTGCCAGCCAGCTGCTAAGTTGCTGAACCAGTAGCTCACAATCAAGTCTGACACCCCACTGGACTCAAGTTTGCTTACCAAACCCTGTTACTCACCTCCCAAGGAACAGAATGGCTCCTACACCCACCCTGCATATGTCTTCCCTGGGACACATGTATTTGTTGTGGATCCCAGAAATGGGGGGCCAGGCCAGGGCTTGGTGGTGGGTGCTGCTGAGTCAGTCTTGCACCTTCTCCATGCTTACTCCTTACCTCCAGCATAAAGAAAATAGTTATTTACTCTCTCTCTGCTGCAAAGATAAAAAGAAAGAGCAGGGAAGGGTTTATAATATATTTATATTTACTAATAATTCTCAGGTATAATTTTTCTAAGTCTCTGTGATCAAGACCTAGGAGAAAAATATTTGTAAATGGTGCTACTCCCCACCTCAGGCAACCATCAAAGCTTTCTTTTCACAAGTAGTTCTAGTTTTACTTTATCAAGGCTGCCAAGGGCTTTCTGAGCCTAACGACAAGCCTTTTAATTTGAACAAGCACATCTTCAGGTGGGTTTTCTCCCAAAAGCTGAGAGATGATACACATGCAGGGTGAAGTTAACCTAGAGAGGACCTGCCCTGCTGCTGGCTAATCTCTTTTTTCTTGTTTTGTTTTGGTTTTGGGTTTGTTTTACTGGAAAATTTCTGGGGTACATTTGTTAGGCTCATGTTCTAACACTTCATATTTTTGCTGTACATGTCAGCTTTTCATTTTCAAATTGTTAGCTACTATCAGGTAACTGTGGTTAACAGAGGTCTCTTTCTTCAGCTGTAACTTAGAAAGCAGAGGAAGAGTAGAGACTATTGAGAAGTCTCACTCGAAATTTGGCAGGGTGCTTTTGCTCCTTTACCTGCAGTAATTAAGCTCACCCCCCAGAGCCCCTGGAAAGCAGCTCTGCCAGCGGGACACCTCCGGCAGCCGCTCTCGCAGGTGAGCACAAAGGCTCAGAGAGCAGAAATGCCTTCGGGCCCCCGGCATGTCAATAGGTCTGCTCAGCTATGCCGAGTTTAGTCATGCATTTTAAGTTTCTTCCTGAACCGGGGTCTTAATTCTTGTGCCATTTTACTGGAACAAAGAGGTCAGATTATTTATAGGTCGGTCGCCTTTGTGTGCATGAAGCTAGCAATGCCTTCGGTGCTCCAATTTCTGGGACTCTTTTTCCCTCCGGCTCTTAAGTCTCAACTATTCTCTCCTAATGCAATAACAGTAATTATCCTATCGCCGGCCACTGCAGCGCCCTGCATTAGCGCCTGCCTTACCAGTGCACAGCGAGGCTGGCAGCCAGGTAAAACCCCTGTAATTTACAGCTCATCAGAGAAGCCAACCAGCCCACGGTCTTCCTGTTTTGCAAAGAGACAGACTTATCACCTAGACGCTGCTGCGATGGGTGCACTGGAAAGGCAGGAAGATAAAAGTAGTGCATATGCAAGCTCTGGCCCCATCTCTGTTTGTGTTCTCTGTTGTTTCATCCAGGCATGCAGTCAAGCAAAATCATCATGGCTCGATGCAACCAGGAGACAATATTGATGTGTTTTTGCTTCCCAGTAGACCCATGACATTTCACAATGTAATTGTTGTTTCGCATCCGGCTGCTGAGTGCGGAGCAAGAGATGTGGGGCTGGCCATGCCAGGGTGTCTCTGCTAAGGCTGAAATCCAGACGGGAACATCTCAGATGTTTTATGTGACTGTAGCACCCTATGGGGTTGTGCTGTACACTGCATGGACTGACTTCACTTCTTCAGTCCTTGTACAGTTTGATGACTGGAGGGCTGGAGCACCTCTCCTATGGAGACAGGCTGAGAGAGTTGGGGTTGTTCAGTCTGGAGAAGAGAAGGCTCTGGGGAAACCTTACAGGACCTTCCAGTGCCTAAAAGGGGCTACAAGAGATCTGGATAGGGACTTTTTCAAGGGCATGAAGTGATAGGACAAGGGGGAATGGCTTTGAACTGAAAGAGGGTGGGTTTAGATTAGATATCAGGAAAAAATTCTTCACTGTGAAGGTGGTGAGGCACTGGAACAGGTTGCCCAGAGAAGTTGTGGATGCCCCATTCCTAGAAGTGTTCAAGGCCAGTCTGGATGGAGCCTTGAGCGATCTGGTCTAGTGGAAGGTGTACCTACCTGCCCATGGCAGGGGGTTGCAACTAGATGATCTGTAAGGTCCCTTCCAGGCCAAACCATTCTATGATTCTATGAAATTCTCCTTCCTGACAGCACTTGTGGTGTGTCTGCCCTTGGGAGGAGAAAATAGTTTCTTTAACTGCTAGGCTGACACATCCAGCAGGATTTGGAGTACAGCAGTAGTTGATGAGGATAGATGAACTTAAGAGCAGATCTTTAAAGAATCACTCTTGACACTTATCCCAACCTCATGCAGGCAAGGCCAGATAGTCCTTCGTGCAGAGGGTGCACATACACACATATCTGCACTGGAGAGATCAGTCAAGCAAAACCTTCTCTGACACCCTTTGGACTTGGCCTGCTGCTGTTCTTCAGGCAGTGAGGCACATTTTCTGACATGCCTTAGAACACCTCAGGATGATAAGCACAAACTTACTAGCAAAGAAGTTTCTGGCAATGTTTTGTTGCTTTTGCACTTCTGATGGTCTCATGGCCCCTGAAACTCAGCAGGAGCAAAGCAGCGGGGTCACAAATACACTTTCTCTTTCCTCCTTTAGCTGCTGATCATGTTTTTGGCTGAGATGAAAACTCTTTTGGAAATTATTCTTATCTTTGTTCAGTGCTTTGGCAATCAGAGGAGGCTCCATTACTCAATGATGCTTCAAGCTAGCAATGGTAGGGCCCAGATATCCTTGGATTTGACAACCAACAAACATCTTCATCAGTGAAGTCATACAAGGCGATGTTGTTTTGATGTGCAATTAAGTTACTAGAGATCTAGTCACAGAGCAGAGCTTTGAACTAAGTCGCTCTCCCTGTTTGAAGCAAATGGGGAGAATAAACACAAATACGTGTGTGTCTGAGGCTCAGTTTGCCAGCGGGCAAGCTGACAAGTGGGGCAATGTTCCTCAGCAAAGCTGACTAGAGTGGAGAAGGTGGAGGCTTCTGTGCAGGAGAGGCACAGACACAGGCGTGGAGGTGAGGCATCCTGCACCCTGCCTGCTCTCTCCACGTGACTGGGATGCTCAGTTCTCTGGTTGATCCTGGAGAGCCTTGCAGAAAGAGGACTTTATCATTTAGACGCTAAAAACACTAGTGTAAACATCAGAAGCAAACCTGAACTGAAACTTGCAAAGCATTGCAGAAAAAAATGGGAAAAACTTCTTCAAAATCAATGTAAGGAAGGAAAAAAAGCAAAGTCAGACTGTTGTGCAGTAAATGAGATTAAAGATAATTTAGGCATGGCCTGCAATCAAAGGAGTATTTTACCTCTGCTCTGGTTTAAGGAAGACAGATCCTAGGGGTAAAAGAAGGCTGGTTAATGGGAACAGGGATATGGAAATAGAATTGTTGCTGTGCTCAAAGAGCAGGAGGCGTTCCTCTCAGGGAGGCAGGTCATGCCTGTCCAGGAGTTCTGGAAAGACCAGGATGAGAGGTGGCACGTCTACTAGCAACTGTTTTCATACATCTGCCAAGTCAGAGAGGGACCCCGTGACTGCGGGATATCCATTACAACGTGCTCAGTTGTGCAGGGTTAAAAAATAATCCAGCCAACCATCGGCGTCCTTGTAACTCTGACCTCACTGGTATGCAGGGCTTTGGAACATGCCTTGAAGGTTAATTAAAAATGCAAAGGCACATCAAAAATGGGATGAAATGCAACTAAAGGCACATCCTGCCAGACTAACCCGATGGTTCTCTTTGATAAAACAATTATTTTTCCAGACAGGTGATATCTGCCAGATTTCCTTTATCTAGACTACTTTAATGTATTTGCTATGATGTCAAGTGAGAAACCACTGATGTTGCTGGAGACAAAATAGATTATTAGAGAAATTGTGTTGTTGGTGAGAGGAGGAGACAATGAGTGCTGAGGCTGGCGATCTCAGGTCAGGAGGAGTTATCCGTGAGAGTTCTTTGAACAGGAGTTTTGGGACCAATTTTGTTTCACTGTTTGTGTTAATAGCACGCTCCTGGCCCACGTGAGCACTGTGCTGATGAAATGTGCTGCACAAAGCCATGAGGCTGCCACCACTGCTGGCATGGAGGTGGTTTGCAGGCCAGACAGGATGAGCAGGGCACCTTGAGAATGGCTGTAATAAAAGGAGGGTGACATTCAAGTAAAAGACAAAGAGTCATGCAGGTGAAAACTGATGTCAGAGGTGGCTATTGCTATTAACAGAGAGTGAATCAGTTGGGAAAAGGACTGAGGAAAAAAGAAAAATCAGCATTAGGTACTCACAGGAGAGCTGTGTGCTGCCACCTCGATTCTGATGTTGCACCTATTTCCAGCTGAGAAGAGGAAGTATTAGTGCCCAGATCAACTCTCCTCCCTTCCCACCCCTCTTTTCAGGAAAGATGTATTAACAGCAGAGCAACAGAGAAGACCTGGAGGGAGACCAGGAGATGGGAGACATTCTTTCCAGGAGGCCACAGGAAGTTACTGGAGCACATGCATGTGGTCATGGGGATGGAGTCTGATGAAACAGGCACCCTCCTGCTATCTCAAGTATCTGAGTGCTCCCTGCTCCAGCCTAAGGCCAGCCCCCATTGTTGCCAGCCACTAGCATATCCACATCTATTTTCTTTGGATTAGGGTCAAAAGCAGCCCCTGGAACAAGAAGCAGAAGTGAGGGTAGGGTGGGGGATGGAGAAAAGCTCAGTGGTGCCTCCCAGTGCTTTGGTACCAAATGATCCTGGGAGCAACATTGCACTCTCTCTCCTAGGAGCTGCCAGCTCTTCCACCCCCAGTCCCTGGCAGCTGAGCTGTAGCATCAGCGGTCTGACTCTGACAGTGGCATTCTGTGAAGAGCAATTGCAGTGGCGTGCAATTGCATTTGTTTTAATATTTTTCCTTAAATCTTGGAAAAGCAATGAAAAAATGAATAAAAACAGCTGCCTGTCTACATGATTCATAGCCAGAGCAACCAACTACATCTTGCTCTGCCTAGCAATTACCAGTTTTCATGCATGTGTTGTGGAGAAGGGAATTTGCCAAAGAGTTCCAGGTGAAGTCTAACCAAACTGGTACGAGCAGAACCTGAGCCTCTGGCTATGCCTCAGGCCAGTCAGATATGGAGCAACCTGGGTCTGGAAGCTACATTGCTGCCTTTGTTGGAGATGCACTGGGAGAGGGGCTGTTGCAGTGGGCTGTCAGATACGGCCCAGGAAGTGGCCAAGAAATGGTTTCCAGCCCAGGTTTGTTGCCCAAATACTTAGGTCAGCAAGAGGAGCAGAAGTGCTCGGGGCTGCAGGGCCTTTTACAGAGGGACTGAAAGGTTACATTCCAGAATTTCTTCAGCTCCTCTAGGAGTTAATATTGTCTCCATCACTGCTGCCTTTCTAAAGAGAGAGGTGAGAGAGAAAGGCAGAATGTGAGAGAAGAGTGAGACAGAGAAGATCTGGATGCTCATGCAAAACTCCAAGAATTAAAAGTGGCGGCTCTTAATGCTTGTGTAAGACCCACACGGCATTTGCAGCCTTGGCAAAGCAGCCAGGCAAGCTCTGGCTCCTCTCGCGAGAGCAGTCAGGAGCAGAGTGGGACTCTCCCACCAGGGAGCCCTGGCAGGCTCTTGATTAACGTGTTGGTGTTGAGAAGCTAAGTCAAATACAATTATTAAACTGATTATTCATATTCCATTCTGTTCACTGTGGGAAGCTACTCCTTTTGGGGTTGTGTTTATGGGCCATACAGATTGTCGGAGTGAATCTAATTAGCAAGAGAAATCCAAATGGAACAATGACTGGTAATTGTTAATGATGCAAGTGCATATTATACCAGCTCAAATGAAATCTTGGGTTACAAGAAGCACTGAAAGGCAAAAGAACATTTACAGTTGTGCATAAAACACTACAAGTCCTTACCTTGCTGCTCTCAGGTGTGGTTGAGCTGACCTTCCACCTGTACTACAGCAGTGACTTGTGAAATGCTTCCTGGTCACCACCAAAACAAAATGCTGCAAGAAATGAATGACCCGCAGAGCTCTGGTAGGAGAGGTGGTCTGTATCTGGGCTGAAAGTGATCCCTTGCTTTGCTTTCACCGGCACAAACCTCAGCTGCCGACAAAATTGGTTTAAAAGAACAGAACCCTTTTTACTTGCACAGTCTCTGGATTGTGTCTCCAGCCCAGGGGTCGGAGCATCCTGGGCCGCCAGCTGTTGGTGCTGCTCTTGGCACGCATCTCCAGCTCCACCAAGCAAATGTGGGGCGGGCCACCATCCAAATATTTTGGATTCAGTTTGGATTGTGAATTATGCAATACACGCAGGCACACACACAAAACCTATTTTGTTGCTTCTGCCAAAACAGGTGGCAGAAACAACAGGAGGTGGGCATGTAGACCTTTCCAACTGTACAGTGAGCTGTGCATCTGAATTTGTTGAAATGATCCAGTCCAGGGCCTGCATTTTGGTTAGCAGCCCCCAAACCAGAGTGCTGATGACTGGCACTCTCACTCTGTGGAAACTGCAGTGCTTAAACAGCCAGTGGAGCCGGGACAACTCGTAGCTGTCGTGGATTTGGTCCAGCACTGAGCTTCAGCTCTCACATGAGATGGCCCTGATCCCAGGCCTTGCTTCTCTCTTTCTAGCCTTGAAAATGTTTTGGACGGGTCTTCAGCTCAAGACCTACTTATTCCTCTGTGTCTTTTAGGTAGGATGGGTTTGTAAGAAGTGAATTGTATAGAAATGTTGTGAAAGGTGGTTTAAGCTGCAACATTTCAGTTTTCAGAAGCTAAACACAAGTTAGACGTCTTTTTGGCAATACTATAAATGTGTATGTGATGGGAAGCCTGGACAGTTGAAATATTTTTTACTTATTCATCCTTCCAAATGCGTGTGGGCAAGACAACCTGGTACAGACAAAAGTGCAGAATCTCCCTTGCAGTATTTACTTTACATTTCCTGTGTCATGAAAGATGGGAGTTATAACAGACAAAGGTAGGAAGGAAAGTATAAGGAATAATTTGAGTGATAGTTGTAAGACCAGAGCATTGGATAAGGCTTCTGTGTCCTTGACCAGAATGTGCAAGCTGGCTGATAAATATCCTTTCATTCATATGGTGTTGGAGTGTTGGAGATGAAGTAGGACATTCAGCTAAAACGAAAATATTTTAGTTAAAAGAGAAAAAATATTTATATTAACAGTTGCAGAACTTGAATAAAAACAAACAAAAGGGTTGGAAAATCTAATTCAGACACTTCTGTTTTAAATAGCATTGAAGAGAGGCCTGACATAGTTGGTGACTTATAAATCCCTCAAAACTTCAAGAACGCTCTTTTTTTATAAAAGTTTGGCAAAATTTTTAAAAACAGAGAGAAAAGAAACCTTTCTTCTGTGTAGTCCTCTTCCTAAAGCAGATTTGAGTCATCATAATGAGTCCGCTGAATGGCACTCAGTTTTGCCATGCACACACGAGATTGAAAATTAAAAACCTGTGAAAGTGCACAATACATTTAATATATTTTAAGGATTTTTGTTTGAGGATTTTTTTCCCAATGACTTTGCATAGAAGCTTTTCCATGTATCTAAATTCATACTTAGAAATGTATTTTTCACAGCTAAGAATGTCATCATAACTTCAATTTTGCCTTAAAAATAATGATGAGATTTGACTTTTTCTATGCTTTTATTTCTTCAGGATTATAAATGGTGATTTTTAAAATTTCTCTTTTCTATTGAGATATGTCAAGGAATTTCAAAAGAAAACAAAATTTTGCCACTGAAAGCAAACTTGCTGCTCTGTCAAGCAACCTTTGTTTCAGACATTAAGAGTGAATTTTTATTTTGCAAGTTATTTGAGTAAGAGAATGCATAAAAAACCCCAACTCAGTTATATTCAAACTCAGTTGAACAAGGCACCATGGAGCCTGACCTAGTGTAAAAGCTGGTCCCTGACAAGCAGGGAGTTGTACCATCAGAGAGCTCCAGAGGTACCTTCTAATCCAAATTATTCTATGTTGCTAAAATAAAATTTTTTAACTTCACAATTTCTAGCATATTTTTTCTAGGCTTATTTGAATCTAGACTTCCTCTAGATCGGAATACTTTTTTTAAAAAATCAAAGCTAGGCTCAGAGTTCATTTATCTTTTCATTATTATCAGCTACAATAAATAAATGTTACCTTCAATTGGAGGGCTAGAAAATAATTAAAAATTTCAAGGAGACCTCTTGGTATCACTTTAAGAAGAGTGAACAAATGCTCAAGAGGAATCTTCACAGGCTGTTTTGCTAATTCACTTACTGTGTAAGAAGGCATAACAGAACCAGCAAGACATCTCGGATCATATTATAACCAAGCTTTATTCTGTAACAGCTTCAATATACTAACAAAAAACTTACATCTTTATTGCCCAAAACCATTGCACTGTAGCTAACTTAAATTGCCTGGTGTTTTAAATGTACTTGCACGGAGACATGTCTGTAATGCGAGCTTCTCACTTGAAATTATCAGTCGATGGAACATTTAAGGATACAAAAAGAAGTGTGGCAGAGCAGATCGAGGTGGGCTCCCTGGTACAGAGCTTGGCACTCCATTTTGCCATAACTTAGGGAACACACCATTCCACGTATACAGTCTCCAGAGCAGTCAAGGACGCAAGTCTTGTTTATTCCAGATCCACGAACCTGTATAAGTGGAAATAGTTTGTTTTGTTAAGCCACAGATCAATCTTCCAAGTCTGCTTGTTTTAGCATGGCTCCTGTGGGTT
Source organism: Pachycephala philippinensis (assembly GCA_013397055.1). Taxonomy (NCBI): domain Eukaryota; kingdom Metazoa; phylum Chordata; class Aves; order Passeriformes; genus Pachycephala; species Pachycephala philippinensis. Next base: position 509,307 of record VWZT01004107.1, read on the forward strand.
TTCAGGAGCTAGAACTATCCCACTTGTGACGCAGAGTGACCTAGAGTGACTGTTCCTGTGTCTCAGGCACAAAGAGCTGTTATCAAAAGATTAAAGGACAAAAATTGCAATTACATTTATTGATTAAATGGCCTCATCACTTTTCTTTTGAATGTACATTCAATGCTATCCCAAGATGTCATCAGTGTCAGTGTCTACTACTCCTGTTGGTCCACAACTTCTCCATTCATTTGCTCTCCTATGGGTTGAGGTTCTTTCTTGTCTACAAATACAGAACCAGAGGAGGAAGCAGCAGGAGGAGAAAACAGCAGCTATCCAGACAGGGTAGGAGAAGTTGTGTTCCCAGTTGTGAACACTGAAACCTGAGAGAGATTTGTACCAGAGCAGGATGAGGTTTACAGCATCTAAATTCCACATAACACCTAATGTTTACTGTTGGACATCTGTTCATCCCCTGAAAAACATCGGTTAAAAACCCCCACACCAATACTTTTTAATTTCATCCCCCTAATCCCTAATTATAAAATGTGATTATCAAAGAACAAAGAATTTGCCCTATTGTCTTTATGATGTACAATTTACATACTACCCCATCCTCCCAGTACAGGCAGGTAATTTTTAAAGGGCACTAAAATATGATAATAACAAGTGTTATGCTTGCTGATGTATTATGAAATGTATCCCATTAGTCACTTTATATCTGAAAGGCAGAAAAAATTTCAACCTAGCAACAGAAAGGCTTTTAGGATTAAAAAAAATATTTGGCAGGCAGTAGGCGTGTTAAACTATGCCAGGAGGAACCCAATTGGAGGTTTCTAGAGACAACAGGAGCATAAATAAGTCGCCATCCATGTCGCCCACCACAGAGCTGGAAGAAAATTCAAAGCTTTGTAACCTGAAGGAGCAACAGAAGAGCAAAGGACAGCCTGGTGGCAGCCATGGCCTGGAATACTGGGGAGGAACTACTGCCCTCCAAAGCCGCAGAGAGAAACATGGCAGCAGATATTCCAGCTCACCTGAGCCCCACTGTGCCATGCTCCTGCTCTTCTTGTGGGCTACAATAAAGATACCTCACTTCCTTAGCTTGGAAGAACTGATCCATTACCAAAAATGCTGCATTAATGATGGTGCTGATGAGACAGATTGAGACATTCTTGCCAACATTTCTTTTTTCCCTCCTACATAGGAAAATAGCTAGTGCGAGAGATTTTACTGGAAAGCAGAGCAAGCAGAACACTTCAGTCTTGGACACAAAGCAAGCCAGACAAAGGACAAGAATTTTTCCTGCTGTTTATTTATATCAGTAACTACCTAGAAAGGTTTTTCTTTTTTTCTGTGATCTCTAATTTATTCTGGAACAGAAATGTCCTTGATTGGCCAGGCAAAGGCTTTTCCCATGAGAACTGTGTTTTAATGACACTAAAATTTTCATTCAATCCTTTTTGTTTGGACAAGGAGCTCTTTCAGCAGAAGAGGAGCCTGCAGCCAGCGAGACTCCCTGTGTAGCTCAAGATTGACCTGCTAAAGAGAAATAGACAGCAATATTTCATTTCCCAGGTGTGTCCAAGCTCAGGACCAGGCAGTTCAGAAAGCAGACAGGGAACTTCTACAGGCTTTATTGAAGATGAAAAACATCCTCCTGCCTTAGCAGGACACATACCTCAGCCACACAGCGCTATGTTCCCTAAAGTCATCCTAAAATGAGATGGAAGGAACTGCTTTTGCCACTTTTGAAGGGACACTGCTTTCATGTCTGAACACAACAAGTAAAATGAGCAAAATGAATATCAACCGGAAGGATGTCAACCTGTTGGAGAGAGTCCAGAGGAGGACCAAGGTGATTAGAGGGATGGAGCACCTCTCCTATGAGGAAAAGCTAAAAGAATTGGGATTGTTCAGCCTGGAAAAGAGAAGGCTTTGGGATGACCTAATTGTGACCTTCCAGTACCTCAAAAGAGCCTACAGGAAAGATGGAGAGAGACTATTTACAAGAGTATGTAGTGACAAGATAAGGGGGAATAGTTTTAACGGAAGAGAATAAATTTAGGTTAGATACTAGGAAGAAATTCTTTATTGTCAGGGTGGTGAGGCACTGGAACATGTTGCCCAGAGAAGCTGTGGATGCCCCATTCCTCAGCGTGTTCAAGGACAGGTTGGAGGGGGCTGGGAGCAATTTGGTCTAGTGAAAGGTGCCCCTGCTCACAGCAGGGGGGTTGGAACTAAATGATCTTTAAGGTCCCTTCCAACCCAAACTATTCTGTGTTTCTATGATTCTATTAAATGAGCATAACAAATGCATGTCACCCCTCAGTCCTGGAGGGAGCTGGCCTATTCACAGGACACTCTTTCTGCTGCACACTGCAGGCCACCAGAGGAAGGAGGCCTGAGAAAGGACAAGCGACACCTGCAGGAGTCAATGTTCCTGCTCTCAATGGGAGAGGAAGGTGTTTGCCTTATTTCATTGGCAGTGAGTGACAGTTTTTGTGCCAAACCTTTGGGAAAGGCTCTACGCTGCAGAAGAAGGCAGCAGGGTCACTGTGAAGTGAGTGTTTCACAACACTGACAGACAAAGAAACACTGTCTGTGCCCCTTGCAGCCTGGCCCCCAAATGCCAAGCACAAGTGGCCCAGTGGCACCCCCATGGAAGATGCCAGTGAGCAAAAAGCAGTGCTGGGCAGGGTAAAGTGGTCTGCTGCTGCTTATCTGAGAAGCTTTCAGATGCTTCCTTTCTTATTCCCACTTACTAGAGATGGTGCTGGGACTGATAAACCTCTGCCTGGAGTGAAACCCTTCCCACCTTTTATGTTAAACAGAATCCACTTTACTCTAGTTGGGAGACAAGCCGTAAGCAGTAATTTGAGGATACCTAAAATGGCTGTGCACTTCCCTTCTGTTCAGCCCAGTCTTTGTGTTCCCTTATCATGAATTAGGTAGGGCAAACATAGCCAGACAAAACATGGGCTGAAACCTGCCATCAGAGCTCGGCCCCATCACACAACCAGTGCCCGAGGCTGGAATTCGATCATGAGAGAGCTAATAATAACAACACACAGCAAAGAGCAGAGTACCTTGCTGCTGTTGCTGAAAGCATGAAAAATACCATCTTAATTTAGAGACTTATTATGGCATATTATGGCTGGGCATGCCAACAAATGTGGAGCAAGCTAGAAGTGCTATGCTACAGTATGTACTCTCATTGCAATAATAATAATAATAATAATTATTTTAAAAATACCTGCCGAAAATACAGTTTCAAAAAAAAAAAAAGAAAGAAAAAGAAAAAGAAAGGCCATTCTGCTGTTTATTCAACAATAAAGAGAAAAACTATGACATCCACAAAATACTTTCTCTTTAAAGTGGGCAAAAATAAACTAAAACTAAATCCAAATTACTTTTCTGCTTCTGAAAACCTGTTAAATGCCCCCATGGCCTGAAGAATATTTCACACAAATTATTTACATCTTTTTCAGATTTGTTTTTCATCATTGTTAATATGTCCATTTTGTAAAATTTTACTCTTAAAACCAGTAAAGCTCACACTCAAACAAACACAGAAACTTCAAAGCCTGGTGGCATTTCATGGCTTTCATTTCACCTGTATGTGAGAAAAACCCTACAATCTCTAAGACATTGCTGCGAGCTCAGATAGGATGCAGTACTTGCATCCATGTCAGAGGCAGCAGCACATGTGCAGGACCCATCAGTTTGCTGGGCTGCCTTCTTGTGCTGCTCCAGCTGGGAAGCAGAGGGGGGCTGCAGACCTGCTGGAGGCTCCCTTGGGTTGAAGTAGGATCTCAGATTCAGAAGGCCTGAAATTCCTTGCTCCTCACTGTCCCCAGCTTCCCAGCAGACCAGGAACAGGACAGGTGGAGAAACTGAGGTATACCACGGGGTTGCCGTCCTCTGACATCCCTCAGGGCCATCACTGGTACTCTGTGCCAGGGCTCCCAGTGCCAAGCTGGATTCAGGCTGTTCTTTGCTTTTTCCCAGTGTCTCCTATAAAGCGACTGTAGTACAGGAGCAGGCTGCACCACCACCAGCACTGTCAGAGCTTTCCACATGCACCCTGGGAGGTGACCTGCATTTAATTTAACAGCAGCTTATAATTATTATCTGGGGTTTCTTACTGAAATACTAGAGAAATCCTAAATTTGGTTGGAAAAAGATCAGCCTTTTCTGTTTGCAGTTACTTGCTGGAGAGATTATTCTCAGGAGTTACAAAGCATTCTCCAGCAAGGAAGGAGTGTTTGGGATTTCCAGCATTAATGCTCCTAAGAAATCATTTGGCTGTCACTAAAGTTATGTAAATAGATGGTTCATGTTTATACTCTACAAAATGCATTTACAAGAAAAAGGCTGACTAATTCGGAGGTCAGCTTCTAATTCAAGGTTAGTGCTCAACAGTTTTTTTCCCCTGCCAAATAAAACCACTAAAGGCTAAATTAAAACCATGTGCTCTAACTTACCTTTATGTAGTTACTGATATAAAGAGGGTGGAAGCAATTTTGCTGTCAAATTTAATGCCACTGTCTAAGGAGTGAAGTAAAACATCCTACAGGAGCTTTTGCACAAGGACACACGTCAAGGGTGCCTGACCTAGAAGGTGTGAAGTGCTTGAGTACATGAAAGCCACCTTTCAGTGACCTGTCACTGTTACAGACTAGAGGCTTTATTTCTCAGGAATACATTGAAATAAATAGCAATTTAATGAACAAATCATCTTGCTACAAGGGGAAAAAAAATTATCAGCATGAAGACATTTGACTCATACTAGAAGGTAATATTGGAGATAGTTGCTAAATTTCTGAAAACTGCCAGCTTCCAAAGTTTGTACCAGCATTTTATTCTCCCTTTTAGCCAGTTGTTTATTACTACTTAAACATTATCCAGCCTTTGAAATTTCACTTAAAACTGAAATGAAAACTAAACTCTGCTCCTTTTTATTAGCTTCTTGGGTGTAAATAAAACTTTAAATTCATCCAGCAGCTTCTTCAAGCATTTTGCCTGGAGAGAGCGGGAGTGCTCACTTGAGGAATTGAGCAGAAGGTCAGTGATGCTGTTCAACTTCTGCCAGACTAGAAGTAGGGTGCAACGTTTCTGTTCAGCCCCATGAACGTGCTCCCAATTGGCTGAAGGACTGAGGTCTGTCTGGCCCCATCTCTCAATCCTCCTGTGTCTAAGAAGCGTTTGGCCCAGGTCTGTGAATGTTTGTCAGGGTGATAAGACCCAAGCAGATGTAGTGCTTGTTGAGAGGTGGGACTGAGGTGTGCAGGCAACTCCCATGCAGAGCCAGCCTGCTCAGGAGCTTCCCAGCTCCTTGGCTACTGAGCTATGGACCCTGCTTGGGGTCATGTAGCCTCTCCCACAGATCCCAAACACCGCTTCTGGTGCTTACAGCTGCAGAAGAAAACCTTTGGTTTATGAATGGAGAATTCAGCTGTGTGGCATTCATCTGTAGGGCCAGCCAACTCAGAAGGTAGGTTTCTTTCTGGCAAAATCATTGTGGTTATCTGACTTTGAAGTATAAAATACAAGCTGAATTATGAAATAAATAACAAATGTTTGCACTTCACTGCCTCAGTAAAAACAACCACTTAATTTTTATTATGGGAGTTTGCATCTGTTCCACAGCATCCAAAATGTCACCTGTCCAAGAGCTCAAGTTTCCCACAATGTCCCGTTTTTATAATACACTTACACATCATAGTGACCAAGTGCATACCACAGACTACAGGTGCTGAAGGAAATACAAATAACAGCCAACTGTAGGATGTGTCTCCAATTCAGTGAAAGCCAGGAAATAAAGAGCATCCGTTTACTTAACTGCACTGGGCAGGGACAGCAGGGGAATATGGTGGCCGAATGCAGGGCTGGGTGTGCCATGCTGGCTGCCTGTTTCCACCTGGGTCAGGAGGGCTCCTCTGCCCTTCACAGCACTAGAAGGGTCCCTGCAGCCCACAGCCAGTGCAGGGGGGATGCGTCAAATGAGTCTCCCAAGTGCTGGGTATTTTTGTTACCTGGAGACGCACCGTGCTCCAGAAAGAAATAACAGGGATGGCTCCAGGTTCAAGGCACTGGCTCAGACACTAAACTGACGCCACAGCCTGAAAATTACTGAATCTGTTCCGAGCAAAACAAAGATCTTGCAACTACTGTGAAAAGTGCTAAGTATTCACCCTCTCAAAAGGATTTCTCAGATGCTGAAAGTCATATGTCTCTGCTGAAGTCTCTCTTATTTCCCAAACCCTTGTCTCATTTCAGGCTTTATGTTCATATTGTACCTCTAAACCCAACAAATCCTAAATTTCTTTGCTAAACTGAACTACCACTGAATGTAAAAAGATCCCTTTTCAGTATGTGCCCAGACTAGATGTGGTGACACCAGAAGAACTGCTGGTACTGTCATCTCATATGCAAATTTTTTGTCTCTAAAAATGGTGACCACATGCTTTTACTGTCGGCTCAGTATTGTCTGTAGGTCAAGCACAGTGTCCAGGGGTGGGACCCAGCACTGAAGGAGAATAATCAGAGGAATTATTACCTAACATTGAGCCTACATAACTTTAATAACTCACATTGCATCTGTACCCAGATTCTGACCATGACTATTGTGGTAACACGCCTTCCATGAGGCAGAATACGCTGCCTGAAAAGAAAGAGCTTTAGGTTTTTGGATTAAGTGGAGAAATGGTTTTGAGTGGATCAGCCAAGATAGCAATAATTGTTATGAGGCTTAATGTAGCTTCTGCAGAAAATATTTCTCAGTTGCTTACGGTGGATTGTCAGATGTAAGAGCAGGCAAATTGAGCAGACTGTGAACATAATCCTAGCATAGCTTCCAACAACAGAAGTTAAACTTTTTTGTTGCTAAGAAATGTGAAATTACAAAAAGTAGTAATACCAGTTGCTGCAGTACCAACGAAAGCAGAAAATACTGTTAGCTGCAGTCATTCATTATACATCATCTGATTAAAAGAACCTGATAAGTAGCATTTTCCAAGGCTTGCCCTTAGATAAAATTATGTTTTGGCAGAAAAGGTCTTCTGCATTGACATGTATTGCATACTGAGAAAACAGTTTTAAGAACTTTACTGAAGAGAGCATATTTTTCCTGCTGTTCACTAAAGACTCACATCATATTAAAACACTTCCAAGGTTTTTCATTATTTGAACAGGGTCTGATCAGTTATTTGTCTGAGTGATTTCAGTATGGTAATGCAGCAGTGATAGAAAATTTTTGAAAAAAATAAAACAGTAAGATAGATTACAACCAAATTATTTGAATTTCAATACTATCCTTAGTTGCAGATGCCAATATTAACTCCGGGAGATGCTACTTTCTAAAAATTTAATGAAAAATGAGAATGAATGATTGCTGCCAGCTAACTGTTGAAATCATATATATTGCATACATCCATAATAGATGATCATTTAATCTTCATTTAATCTTGAGGGTTATGCTTAGCTTTCAATCATTTAGGGGTTTAATCATCTCTCCAAATGTCAGAATTACTAACCTTTGTCAAACTTCAATTCATGGGAGTGATAAGGCAAGCCTTCACATGGCAGTTTATCTCTATACCCTAAAGTTGAAAGATCTTAAAATGTTTTCCAGCCAATAGAAGTTATTTTTGTCCAGTAGTTAAGAATTGCTCAATTGTAATTTTAAAATTCCTTAAGGATGAGTTAGATGGTGATGAAGGAAAGATGTTTTCAGTGACTGAATACTCCTTATCTTCATCTCACACTGTGCTAAAAGTTTGACTGCTCTAATTTTCAAGCTATCTAATCTTTTATGTGCTAAAGCATATGAAATCATGCATTATTAGAAGTATGAATTACAAGAAGAGTTCATTTATTTGGTGTTATATATACCCTTTATCTAAAATGCATTATGGGGTTAAAATTTTTTCATTTGGTAATATTCATTAAGTCTAACTCTCTTTCAGAGAACAAAATTGCTTCAACCTGATTGAGATATTTTATCTGGGGAAAGAAAAGAGTGACTTTTTCACAAAATCTATAACCATCAGTTAATATTTTGATGCTTGACAGTGAATTGGATGTGAATCCTGTGTATAAGGGATGTTCTTTACTGGGAGATCCATTCAAGTGAGTACACAGGCCTCAGGAGCCTCACAATGGAAAAGAGCCACATATTCTTCCTTCAGAAATGTGAGTTTTTCAATTTCTTAGAACATGTGGAATGTGTTATATTCCTTTCACTGTTGCATCCAAGGCATGCATGACTATTTTCTTTGTATACACATAGTTGGAAAGAGTGCAGAAATCTATTAAAGGCAAACTCTATTTAATGTTGAGCTTTCAATTTAAATTATTTTCATTGCAGAAGTAAGGAGTTTTATCACTTGATTTTTGTAAAGATGTGATTATAGTACTAAGACAATGCATATCATTTTACCAATAAAGTGAAGCTTATCAGAGTGGAATGACACAGTTGAGAGCAGGGGACATTTCCACCTTGAGGAAAATGAGACGATGCTTGAAAGGCAAAATAGAATTTCCCTGAAATGTCCTTTAAAATAATGTTCCCAATTCCTACCTGAAATGGTAGCCAACCTGCCCAAGAATGATGCTTTCAGGACAGATGATTTGTTCTACAGTGAAAACACAGTGTGAGCCTGCACTCGTGCTTTTTAGTTTAGTCCTAGGACTTGGGGATTTGTTTTTTGTTTTCAAGTGTCACTAAATCTTTCTCCCTGCCCCTCTGCTGCAAGATTAATTATTTTCTGTACAAGGGCCCTTCTTTCAAAGTCCTCCATTATTCTGTTTTGACCATACTGGGGAACTTATCCAAGTCAACAGAAAGGCAGCCTTTATCACAGAGAGGCTGTTCATGAAGTGGATGGTTTCATATATTGCTGGGGCAGAATTGCCTTAACATCGCTTATTCACACTGCTGTGCCAGGTGCATCCACTTACATGGCTCAAAACGCTGCTACCACCACATCCTCTGCTGCCAAGACCATTATGTGCTCTGAGTGATGGAGCAAGAGGCAGGACTTAGATCTTCTCTGCTGGGAAGCGGAGGGAGAGAGACCGATCTTTGTGTCTCAAAAGAAAAAAAAATCTGCTGTAGGGAGCCTTTTAACTCGCTGCGCCTCTGCTACTGTGAGCGCTTTGGAAGAAGATGGAGAGGAAAATAGCAGGAGTTTAGAGCAAGACTCTGCTCTGCATCACTGCCCCAAGATACTGTAAAGAGGACAAAGGGAAACTGGGATATAAATAGAGAATGACATTTTCCTTGCATTGTCCACAATGAATACATTTGTACATGAACAAAATCGTTGGAACGAGACAACATGCATGCCTGATGCTGAAGAAAAGCTTGTTTGTGCTTAGTACATTGAAGACATTGTTCGAAAATAGTTCATCCTTTTGTAAATATTGCCTCGGCATTGGTGCCAGGGTCACTGTTGCTTTGTGCTATCAGCTGAATAAGTATCAGTCATGCACATGCTGCTGGGAGAAATTTTAATACGGGCACCAGATTTAAAAGCAGAAAATTATCCTCTTAAGGACTGTCCCCTTCATTTGTAGTTAATACTCTCTGCTTTACTCTTAGTCTTTTTTCTTCCAAACTCACCCAATTTTCTTGCACTTAAAGGGTGTCACCAGGAAGTAAAACTTGCCCCGTCCCTCAGGCACTGCTAGTGTGTGTACAGAAAGCAGACCTCCCTTTCTGGCAAAACCCTGGTAGGAGGAAATCTTGCCTTTGCTTTTCATCTGCAGTGATACCACTACAGCAGATACAGGCTACGCTCCCTCCTCGTGCAAAGTGGCTGAGGTCAGCTGAGTGGCGCCGCGATGGAGATCTTGGCTCTTGGGTTTGTTTTCTTGTTTTCGGAAAGACATTTATGTGGCAACATTGCTTTTCTTTTCTCCAGAAGTTTTGAGAATCCAGCAAAACAAATACTTGTACCACATGCAAAACCAAATCTACGAAATTAATACAGTATGTTCTGCGTCCAGTGAAAGCTTCCTTGTATCCCTGAGCAAAAGGCAAATATGATGAACAAGATACATTTGTATTCATCCCCATACCCAGATTTTTTGGCAAGATAAACCACAATCTGAAACTACAAAAATTGCAGGACCCTCCAGCATTTCACGCTAGCAGGCAAATACAGCTATCCCTACGACGCAGTCAAATAGATGAGGGGAAAGTGGACTAGAGACTTGAAAAAAAATGATCAATGGAAAAGCTGAAAATTATACCTTTAAAAAATTCTATGATGTCCAGGCAATTTTGAAAATGTTTCTCTGCCCTAAATAAGGTATAGTTCAAGTTCAAATAAGATGTTGTAGGAGCTATTGTATCAGGCTTACACAGCGTCTGAATATAATGATGCCTGCCACACATCCTGAAGATTACTATACTCTGCCACTCTGTGCTTTTATCTCTATGGCCATGCCCCAGGGTTAAAAAGGTTCAAATCAGGCCTCCAGATTTTGCAGTTGGGAGTTTCATTAGGCTGACAGAACAGGGACATCACAAGTGTTTTTCTTACAGCTTGCACTGCTCAGTTTGAAGTTAAGTGGTGGTGTGCTCACTCACCTTCACCTGGGCAAAAAGGGCCAGGCACTCAATCTGCTCTCCATGGGTGGGACAGGGCTGAGGGGACAAGAGTCCTGCTCTGCTGCTGGCTCGCTTGGTGACAGTGGACAACTTCTGAGAGAGCCCTCTGGGAAGGATGGTGGCATAGCTTGGAAGCTAGGGAGACTGGAACTAGATACTCTTTAAGGTCCTTTTCAACCTGATCCATTCTATGATTCTATGATAGGTGATCACCCCAGGGATCTCATCTTTTTAGGAGGTCCGTGTGCTTTAGTTCAACAACTGCTTTCATGCATTTGACCTCTGCCTGCATTTATGGCACAGAAGATGTTCTCTTCTGGGTGTTCCTGGCTCAGATAGACTTGCCCTATTACCATCATGAATACAGCTGTGGGGGTTTTTTGCCATGCTATTGCCTTTTATTTTTTGCTATGTTATCACAACAATAAAGGTTTCACATTGTGCTGTCTCCTAAAAAAAGGGTAAATAATCTATAGACCAAGGACAAATGTCTAAAGACTGTGCTAATTAATGAATGGAAAATTTACTTCATATCTGGGTAATAATGATTTACTAAAAATTACTCCATCATATGTTCAGTCTTTCTGATAAATACCTTAATGAAGGCAATTTTTATGTCTTCTAATTCAGGTCTGCCATCCAGGAGCTGTTTAGAGATCGTGAAATATTAGATAATTGCCTGCAAAACTGTTGCACCTATTTTTTTTTTTCCAGAAGCAATATCACAGCGTACCCCAAACTAAAACATACAAATGCTTTCACACATGTAAGCGTCAACTAACAATGGTTACTGAAAAAAAAAAAGGCAGACCACTAAATTCATGGTTCAGTCTTTATTGTTACTATTACTTAAATCATTTGTGGCTACTGCTCAAGGTGATAAATGGATTTTTTTTTTTTAATTGGTTCTGGAGTTTTTGGAACTAAAATGTTGAGAAGACTGCTCAAAATCAACTACAGTACCCAAATTGCTTTTGTTTGAGCTCTGGACACCTTGAGCTCTCATTTCAGTGTAGTCTCTGCATATTTTCCAGCACTGCAATGGGTCTAGGATTCCATCCTTCCTTTTTCAATGGTTAAAAAATAGTAAGAAAACCTAGGGGTCCAAGGAAAACAAAATCCTTTTGCAGTAAAATTATGTTGACTAGAAATGTGAATATAAATCAGAACTAGAATCCATTTCCGCAGAAACCACTGCAAGGATTGACTTTCATATATGGTAGAATTCAGCAGACTTTTTGAGTAAAATTTGTAAATTTTATTCCAAAAAACTGGAGTTAAAATGTTCCTCCAGTGCAGCAGAAAAAAGAAGATCAAAAAGTTGCCATTGTAGAAGTGAGGACTGATTACTCATAATGGACTGAGTAATCAGGGAGACAGTATTTACTTATCTTAAGCAGGTATAGCTTTCCTCCCTAACTGCATTTTGCAGTGGGTATAGAGCCTCAACCCTCTGCCATATTTCTGGTAAGCAGAAAGGAAGTTTATCCATATCTTCACAGGACAGAATGATAACAAAGACATTGCAATACAATGGAGTTATTTCAAAATACTGCTTCTCTCAGTACTGGGTGGTTCCTTGATAGACCATAAATCTAAATATTCAAGGAAAAGTACTGTCAACAAAGGAACATCCTATCTTATGCCCTGGGAGTGATTTAAAGTAAGCAATTTTATTAATAGGATTCCAGCAGTAGTCTATACAAGGTTTTACCACTGTCTTTAGATGACACTCTGACATCGTAAACACAATATATTATTAATTATAATTTGCTTTTAGCATCCAGGTGTCCCACTTCAGACCAGGGACCTTACCTCTAGGCACTGTAAAAATTCATTAGAAATGTGTCTCGAGAGATTAAGATGACTATCTGGCTACATCTTGGCCTTGATTGCAAAAGAGCACACTGTCAAGCATCTTAATAACATATTTACTGATGTTCAATTAGATGCTGGAGAACAAAATTGATCACCACACTTAAAAATATTTGCTGCTGCCTTACAGCAGTGAAAAATGTTACCATCCATTATGCATATGGCAGAACCCTTGGCTTAACACCAGTTCCTGCAATCACCCTCCACACTTTGTGGAGGAGCTGCCAAGTGCATCCAACCCTGCTTCTCCTCACCTACAGTTTTCCACGTGTCCCTGAGCAGCAGTGGCAGGGAAGGCTGTTGAAGTCTGAGAACAAAAACCCTCCAAAAAACTATGTCCTTCCTGTCCAACCGGAGGTTAACGGATCTAATGCTCTCTCTTGCTTATCAACGATTTTTAGCATGACATTGAAAAACTGCTTTACCATTACTAGTAGATTTGATCTATGAGGATAAAAGAGAGGAAGAGAGGTGCAAATGAGGGTCAAACTACGATCAGACTATTCTACATACTCACCCTCATCCCCCCTTAGCATGTTTCCAGGAGTGCCATAGCTATTTCCTTTTATGTAGGATTTTTTTTTTCCTTTTGGCTTTTCTGAAGGTGGGGAAGAAGCCTACAAAGCAAACTGTTGTTTTCCTTTAGTGCCGTGGGTTTTGTTTGTTTGTCTGATATTGGCTTTCTAGCTTTGATTTTGCAATGTTTTTTAAACACACGCGTTGCCATGCCTTTACACTAAAGGCAGACAGACCAAAAAAACATGTGCAACACTTGGAAAGTGGTAGAAGAGTTTCACACACCACCATAGTAATGAGATTTTATTTTTTAAAAAATTTTGTTCCCTGTCTCTTTCTTCGCAATTCCTAACATTTTGCTTGCTTTTTGAACCACTGCCAAGCTATGCATTGAAGTTTTCGTGGCAGCATTTATAAGGGCCCCATGATGCTGCTCTGGAGGGGTAGGAGCCAGCCAAGACCCCTCTGTGTATCACAGGGCATTTATCCACAGCAAGGTTCATCTGCTGTTTTCTTGCTCAGTCACTCAGCTTCATGGCCTCTTCCCTCATCCTCTGTTCAGGCTCACAGTAATCTCTGCAACTTTTATTCTTGCCCCTTCACAGAACATTTCTGAACATGCTGGTGGAGGGGCTCTACTATTGGACTCCCATCACCACAAAAAGTGACCATTTGTTTCTGACCTTTGCTTCCTCTCTTTCATGTGACGTTTGTCCACGTGAGAAGCTGCCTCTTTGCCCGTGCAGCTTAACGTTTTTGAGAGCCTCCAGTAAAAGATGTCAAATGTCTTTTTAAAATTCTTTTAAAGTGTGTTGACCAGATGTCCCCACCCCATAGAGAGGGATTTGTGAGGCATCGCCTCCCTTTGCAAAAGCTGCCTGCTTCTTCCCCTGTCATGCTGGTTTTCTTCAAAATATTTTTTTGATACAGTTAATAGTGGTTTTATATATATAACCAGCCAGATGAATGTTCTTTCCTGATTTCTTCATTAGGGTATAACTTCAGGTTTTTAAAGGATGCTTTTTAACCTGTAGCAACCTTGACCAAGTTGTTTAGCTATGTTCACATGCTTTTTAAGATTTTATAAAACCTCCAAGATATGATCAGCCTTGGGCTGGACTAGAAGTGAAGTGTGAAAGTCTTGGAGGAGTAAATTACAGGATTTAGAGGCTCTTATGTCTATGGTCTTCTCAGCTATATGCTGAAGACTCCAAGAAAATCCATGTTTCACTACTATCTCTGTGAGTGAGCTTCTCTGTGAATCCTTTAGATGGAGGTGAAATGGCCAAAAACCTTAAGTTTTGTTCTGGGTTTCTTAATTTCTGTGTGGGAAAACTTGGTCCTTGAATCCAAGCACAACAGCAGTCACATCAACTAAGATTTTAGAAGTAATGAGAGTTTAACAGGAGAAAAAATTGGGACTGCCCATCAAGAACTTGGATGCAAGGAACCGTGGGATAAAATGGGGTAAATAGAAAATAAGAAAAACACTAATAATTATTATTTCCTAATAATAGATTATGGCTCACTAGCCAGACATTTACAGAAACCCACCAAACCCTACTTTCTACATCAAGGAAGTGAGTTGACCTAATCTGACTGGATTTCAGGAAAACATTTGTTAGTATGCTACTTGAAAAAAAAATAAACTGAGGAAGACAGCAGTTGCTAAATTAACTCTTAATATGAATAAAAGCTTGCAAAGTCGTTTGGAAGGGAAAGTGTCAAGCTAGAAGAAAGTTTATAGTGGACTTCCTTAAAGAATGATCTCAGACAGGTCCTTCTAGTTATTGTCATTGACTACCTTAAATTAGGCATAATCAGCTGAGGATACAAAGCTGGAGTAGTGCCTGCACAAAATGGGGCTGGAATATTGTATAACAATGGGCACGAGAGCCATTTGACATGATGAGCTTGACTCAGTACCCTGGAACTCTGCCTATACCAAACTTAGGAAAAGTTCTTCAGTATGATATTTTCACTATAAACACAAACCAAGTGGTTAAATTTCTTAGTTGTCTTGCATGCACAGAAGTAAAATATATCAAATAAAATTGCTATATAAAAATGCCACAATACAAATGCCATGTAGCAAGTTCCAAGGGAAGGCAAAAAAAAATTAAGAAAACGGATTTTCGCTTGTTTAATTAGAGACAGTCATAATGTTAGTTAACTTTCACAAACACGACCAAAATCCTCCAGATTCTTCTATTTAAAAAAAAAATAAAAATAAAAATCTTATTTTTAGATGTTGTTCGAGAGTGCCACACAAGTCTTGTACATATGTTCCTCCTTCAATTTTACAGGCATCACCTCTAAACTGGAGATTAACCTATAAAATCAATAGAAACAATATAATGTGACACTAAGTCCATCTCCTCTGTTGATCCTGTAAAAATATTTCAGAATTTGGTCTCTTGCTTCCAGAGCTGTCAAACGAAGCCAGTGCAGGACAGCGAGTCAGAAGTGCTGTACAAATTCTGGAAGGCTTACCTGAACTAACACACTGTGATGTGCCTGAGGTAACCTAATCCTAGAGACAACTCTGTTTCATGAGCCAAGCTAGCTCACCTGCAGTGCCCTGCGCTGTATCGTGTGCGTGTGCCAGCTCACGTCCGTGGTCGTGCAAAGCTGAGAGATTCCCAAACAAATCTGGACATGCCGGGAAATTCAGGGGAAGCCTGTGGCTTTGATGAAAGTGATGACACCCTTTCATAAAAAAGCCTTTTGGCACCCTTGTCATGCAATACCAGTATGATAGTGCAAAGGTCAAGGTCACAAGCTAGGAACGTGGAAGTTTTGCTGTCAGTATCCATAAAAAAGGGTAAGTTGGGTGTTTCAGTCAATCCTCAAGGCTTTTAAGATGTTGATAGCAGGTAGCTCTAATATAAAAATAAACAAATTAAAAATCAAAATATTAGTTGCTTTATATATAGGAGGCATAGGAAGATACTAATGCCACAATAAGAGGCCCTGGCAACATCTCATCTGGAGCACTGTGCTTACTTCTAACCCCGCAGATTAGAAGACATTTACTGGAAGCGGAGGTGCAAAGGAGGGTTAGAAGAATGGTCAGGGAAAAGCACCCGTCTCTACGACAGGTACAGCACAGCTGGTTTGGCTGAACTGAGGCTAAGCCGGTTCCGGCAGTAAACTGAAAAACTCAAGGGAGGACGGACCAGAACGGACTTTATACCGGGCGAGAGAAATGCTCTTTAAACTGAAGTCAAAGACCTTGCAGAATGCGAGAGGTTCAGCTGGTCCTGATACACATGACCTGAAATCTTTAACCATGCAGAGGAACGGAAAAACAGAGGCAAGATGATGGCGGGGGTAGCTTCAAGATGGAGTCCAGTGTCTCTGCATGTTAAGTTGAAGAGTGCAACACGGCTGCCTGCGATAGAGAGGATCAGGCCCCACAGCAGAGCAGGTCTTCTCCAGCCCTGTCCGCTCTGTCAAGGACAAAGCTGGCTACGAAAGCCCTGATTTTCAAAACACGTATCAAATTTACACATTTGTCACCGGCCGGTTTATCACCACCCGCTATCTTATATTCAATAGTGTTACACAAGAGTGTAAATTAATGTGGAGTGCAATACTCCTAACTATTACAGTTGGGGAGCAAATGGGGCCATGCATATGCAAATATCTAATTAGTCACGTCGTGGTTGTCTGTCTGTGGAAATACCCTGTGTGACTATGAAATCATACTGCCTGCTTCGGCTTATACAATGATGTGTGTTGCTGCGACTCTTGCATAAGGAGAATTAGTCCTTCTGTTTTAATAATACTGCACCATTCTGCTCAATTCTGAGCCCTTAATCTTGCATCACAGTGAAACAGTGTAACAGCAACACGTAATTGTCTATTTTTCCAATTTTCTGTTTTGTAAAATGCTAGTTCCTGACCTCTGCTGAATGTGTACAGTGGCCTACCTTGACACAATATTAGATTAATCTTAACTGAAAAGATTTCCTGTGCAGCTGTAATAGAAAAAAGGACTATGACTTCACCTAGTCATGAATTTCAGGTTTCGATCTTCTTTTCTCAGAGGAATGTTATCGTCTCACTATGACACCTATAGTTTCACAAGTTCTGTTTGTTTTAGCCTGAAATGACCCGGCCTTATTAGCTCCTTCTATCCCCTCCAGTTTTGGTGGGGTCCCAAGTGCCTCCTTAGTGGTATTGCAAAAGGAAATCCCCATAAACCACATAAATCCCTAAAAAAGCTGATGGCAAAACTGAGCAGATCTCTGCTTGGGCAGGCAGCGTCCTTCCCTTGTGCAGCGCTGCCACGGGTGTCGATGGCAGCCCTGCAAAGAGACAGAGGACGGCACAGCAGCCCGCAGGTTTTTCTTGCTCTCCCTCAATGAAAGGACACCCTCACCCAGAGCACTTTTTCTGTATTTGCTCCATATTTAAGGGACCTTATTGCTGGGATTTCCAGGGCAACATCATCACTGTCGTGCTTCTGAAATTCACAGATAAAGGGTGACAAAAGAGAAATGTGGTTTGGAGGACTGGGCATGATATGGGGTTGTGTTCACTAAGGCTGCCAAGATACTTGCCTTTCTGCTCAATTTGTAGGGCTAAGTACTGCTTTCTGAATTATCACTACTTCATTTTGATGAGCGTCAGCAATGGATCGATAAAAAATGTGTTTCTGTGGTTTTAAAAATACCTCTAGTTTTTCTCCAGAATACGATAATTCCTGGTCTTACTGCCTGTACACAGCAATTCAGATTCCTCCTAATTACTAACTAATTTTATGGTTAATTTCACCTCCTTCCCCCTCTCCCCAAAAGCACACATGTATATTCTTATGTCCATATGCATACCTCATCAAAATTATTTCAGCATAAGCGAGAATACCACGAACCAAAAGTTTGGCATCCCTGCTACAGTGAAAGATGACTGCCACCTATGGGTAAGAGCTCATGTTCACATATTTTGATAAAATTTTAATATTATTCTTTTTAGCTAATTCAATTTGTAATTATCTACCAGGACAGAGTTCGGATTCATTTGCTTATATTTTGTCAACAACAATCACTGCTCATCCTCTGAAAGTTAGGTATTAAACTAACTCCCTTACGAAGGAGCATCAGCTTTACGATGAATAAAAAAATGGGGTACGACGTTCTTATTTTTCTTATTCTGAATAAAGACTACATAGAAGTAGTCTAATTCCCTATGCAAAGAAAAAAGACTTATTGCTACACAGCTAGGTACAGCATATTAGATAAAGCTGTATTTAATGACGACTATAATTTTAAAGTTTAGCCGTCTCAAGGTTTTAATATTTTGCTTGCTGCTTTCTTTTACTAAATACATACAAATAGCTTAGCTGTGCAGTTCCATGAAAATGTGTGTATAATCAGTATGTCATAGTAATTTTCTTTTCAAAATTTTTCATTTTTCATAGTAAAATGAAAGCTAAGTGGGGGAAGGGAGGCAGTAGAAAAATGTATGTCCCGATTACGTAAGGCTCAATTTTTCTGATAATCAATCTGCGCAGCATTTACCTAGAAAACTCAAAAGAAAGTACAGACTGAAAAGCCAAAGTTATTGTACCAAAAATACTTTTTTCTGATTCAGTTTTCAGGTACTTAAAAGCAAACAGCCTGACAATTCTGTATATCCGACTACCAAAGAGAAAAACGCTCGATTACGGCTGCTATACTGTAGTAAGCTGCATTAAAATGGACATTACGATCTCCTTCTCAGAAATACCATACGTAAAAATAGGTGGAAGTCTGGCAAATTAATGCATGTATTTCAGTTTAGAAAAAATCATTTTGCTCCAGTAAACGGAAGCTAATTGTAGCCATTATATTTCTCCTTTTCGGGGCCGGGACACAGTATTTCTGAAGGAAGAGAGACGGAACTTAACGAAAGAAAAAAATATATTAAAAGAGAGAACAAATAATACAAACTAAGAATAAGTTCAATATTGATTTTTAAAAAAATCTCCCTTTTAAAGTAATCTTAGTCTTGGGCCTTCTCATTCATATTGTACTTTTCTAAATATGATAACTGGCCTATCTAAAAAACCCGAAATCAATATTACACTAGTGCTTACCTCCTCCATTTTCACTAAATAAAACTAATACTAAACCTATGTTATAAACTTGCAAAATATTGTAAAAGTGGTCAGTAAATGTCGCTCAAATATCTGAGGTACATCACCATTTCATGCTTGCTTTCCAACGGCATCGGTACCCTTTATAATCTACATAATTCAGATGCCTGCGGTAAAATTTTTGTGCTTCATAGATAAAACCATCTTGTAGGTAAAGTCACTGCTCCATAGAAATCTATTAGTGATGTATTTTCCTGATATATTTTAGGGCAAAAATAGCATTCTTCAATTTACTTCCTTGTGTCCACTTTGGCTACCGAATCAAACTGTCACCGGTCAAGTAACATTTCCCTGTATTTTCAAACCACGGTTTAAACTTAAATCACTTAGTCTCCTTTGATGGGAACTTCATATCAGACAGAAATTACTCCTTAGCACATTTGATGAATCCAGCTTAAAATTAAACACCAGAACTGCACGAACATCTGTGACAAATGACTTGTCTCAGTCATCCTGCACTTTCTTATTTAATCTCCCACTGGAGTACAATTTCGTAGGTACACTATTTTACAGTGCAGACCTCCTCCCACCAACCTACTGCTTGCAAAAGGAATTTAAAAAAATATTTTCAATGTGTCATACCAAAATCTGAACAGATTACAGTTGAACCTTTTAAAATAATTACAAGTAGGAAAATGGAAATAAACAAATAAGCTAGCACCTCAAATTTACAAAAGCAACAAAAAGGTAAAAAAATGTACAAATGCAATAAAGGATTGTTAAACTAATAGATCTACTAACAGAATACGAAACAAGCCCTCCTTTCCTGGTGACACACCACTGAGTTACTACTTGCATATTCTACAAGTAAAAAGCAAGAGCAAAATTTTTTTATGTATAGTCAGTATGACGAATATTGAGATATTCCTGTTTCAGTCTCCTTAAAACTAAGGCCATCTTAAAGGACAGGGAACTCGAAAAGATTTACATGATACCGGAAAACCCAAACAGATTTTTCCTGATTTTTTGCCGCCAATGATCTCTGTGTTTTATAGACGGGAAAAAAAAATCCCATGAATCAGGCAGTGTTCCTAATTCTCTGAAGTGCTTGTTGTTAATTTTATACCTTTACAAAACAAGTAAAATTCCACTTTCCAAGATAAAGAAATACAGAACGTCGTATCATAGCTTTAAAAAATGATTCTTTCTGTTCTATATGGATGTCTCATCCATTTCACTTGAATGCTGCTTACACTGTATAACACAGATTTTACTTTAAATAATAGTACTTAATGCTCATATGGATTTTTTGTTACCTAATAGCTTTGCTAGATTGGTCATGGATTTTTTACGGTGCTATGTATTTTTTCAGTACTTAGTTATATGCCTGTATTCTCCGATAGACGTTCAAAATATTACTGCATTCTGGTCTATTCCACTGTTTTGACACTGAAGTGCATTCAGATACTCATAATGCGCTTATAGAGGCAACTGAACAAAAAAACAGGTTACCTTTTGATGTACTGGAATGAATGGAACTTTATTCTAATGGGGGAAAACCTGTTTGTTCATAATAATTTAGTTTATAGCTGAGAAAGAGAGCAACACACCTGGAACCACCTCACTGAAAATTCCAGAAATGCAAGGAGCTTCAGAAAAAGTCTGCAGTTACCTTGTTTTTTAAGTAACCATGCAGAGCTGACAGCTATTAGCAGTAGCAAGGACTTGCATAACGAGGACTTGAAGGAAGGCTTAATACTATCCATGCCGGAGTGATTTAAAGAGAATGAAGGCACATATTTCTTTATGATGCATTATGTAACAACAGAAAGGGCAATGTGAGGCATTCAAAAAACTATGGGACCCACATTTGATCTTATTCTTGTTATTTATCACACAAATATTTAATAGTGCTTCTAGCGTAAGGCTTATGAAACACCAAGCATAGGAATGTTATCCGGTACAAATTAGTTTGGAATGTTTTAGGTGACGTATTCTATGTTTTGTACATGTTTAGGAAAATACAATAGGCCCTATAATTCATCTGCTTCAAACTTCTGGAATACATGCAATCTCAGATAAAATAAAATTGTCAAAATCAGTGATAGCTGGACCTTCTGGTTCACATTAGTGTGAAGAGAAAACTGCTGTTGAGCTGACACATTGATAGATTACGAGTTCTGCTGAAGAATAGCTAAAAATGGTGATTCAATCTTGTCGCTACTATATAAGAAGAATAACAGAAGTGGAGATGATACTCATGATATCATGTCTTTTATCAAAATCCTGAAGGGTTCTGGTGCATTGAACACATTCTCTTCCTGAGAGCTTCTGGTTCTAAAAAATACCTGTGTAAGTAAATGAAACTAAATAGGCCTATTAAAAAACAGGATCAATTTGTGCCCTTAATTTATTTAAACATTGATATAAATAGCAGATTGTAAAAAGACTTCCTTTTTTTTGGGGGGGGGGTGGTCCTCTCTCTTTCGCTCTCTTTTTTTTTTTTTTTTTTTTTTTATTAAATGTGCTTGTTTTTANGTAGAGATGCTGGTCTTGTAATGACGAAATGGAGAGCTAGGAGGATTATGAAACACAAGTAACATGAAGGGCAAATCTGACTGAAAGAGAGGGAGAATATTATTCTGATTATTTAAAACTTCACTGCATTTCTTTACTAACTTTAATTAATACAGCTCCCCTGAAACCGCTAAGGTGATACAGATGCATCCAAGATGCACGTAAGATAATGCAGATCATCATCTTCTGTTAGGACAGTAAATAAAAACACTTGTATAATCATCTTTTCGAAACATCTCCCTAATCTTTGGATATGCAAAAGAGAACTTTTAAAAGAGGCACCTTAAGTACTTCTGCTATTCTACCCCTGGTCCTCTGTTGATCTGAAACTTAGGTGGTCGTTTATGCTGAAGTGAAGTCAGGTTTAAACACTGACTTCTGTCCCTCAGTGCTTCATACTTCCCTTGCTGCTGCAAATCACCATGGAAGGCTCAAGATGGAGGGAACCGGGCCTGGGTGGCTTGTGCCTTCCTCCCACAAAGATCACCAAATGCTCCCGGCGCTTACTTCTGATGCATCCAAGGAGTTCTGCAACAACAGAAGGGGAAACAAGGCTTCACAGTCCTCACCTTTCACTGAGAGGAATAACAGGTAAGGAGAAGGAGGAAACACAAACATGGGGGAGGACGGGGGGAACGATTTCTTTTTAGAGGCTCCCATTTTCCAAAAGGAAAGAAACCTTGACACAAACTTCATCACATCACAGAGATGTAGACAGGTAGGCACCTCAGATTTCTGATAAATCGGTGGGTTTGTTTCAGGGAAAGATTAAGCATCCATTTGATTTTTAGTTTTACTTTTACCGGGGCCTCTACAGCAAGAATTTGCAGCTTTTCCTGCAATAATTAATGTTTCATGTTGCATAGGAATTTCTGATTTTATAAAAAAATCTTCTCCAACACAACTGTGACTTAAGCTGTGTTCTTAATTTGATGATGAATGGGGAAGAAAAGCAGCAAAGCAGAAAGTTTATCACCGTACTCTAAAATGTAGGGAGAACCAGAAACCGAAATTAAATTTGAAAAAAAAAAAATGTCTCAGCCCTGTTCTGTGTTTTGCCTACAGTTCTTACACATGCATTTGCCTTTCGAGTATGCAGGCCGACATCTTTAGGATATTCAGGAAACGTATTAACACGCTGTAGATATGGGGAAGAAATAAGTCAGAAATATTTGTAGGGTGTGAAGCAGTAAACAGTAACCAAGCAGAAATGTTTTACGTAACGCTATTATGGCTTGACAGCACAGTAGATTTATACAATGTCCTCTCAAGCTTGTAAGCTTGGTAACAAGTGAAATGGGTTAAATTTTCTGAGTTTGGAATGCAATTGATTTATGTTTGTTCCACAATGCTACGCAGCTCTTAAATGTACGAGCTCCTGCGGATGGAAGTCTGCTTTTAGGACAGGCCCCGCAGTGACAGGCTGCGGCATGGCAGGGAGAAGCCCAGGTAATTCTGGCGGGGCAGCGGCTGGCGATGCAGGACTCAGCAGGTACCCAGCCATCCAGCCAGCCCGCCTTACGTAAGGACTTCATTTTCGCTAGGCTACATCTCGCCGCCGCGCGAGGCACGGGAGAGGAGGCTATTCCATCTCCCCGTGCAGCCCCGGTCCCCTGTGCCAGGCCCAATGACCGCATCCTCGCATGTTTTAATTTTTTAATTTTTTTTTTCTCCTCTCCAAACAGCACATCCAACACAGTGGCGTTTACCTATTCGCTCGCGCCGTGGCTGCCACGCAACCTATCTGGGCGGCCGGCTGGCACGGCCTGCGTTCACCGGAGCGATGCCGAAGAGGAAACCCCCGGTCCCTCTTCGGGCGAGGGGCGCGCTGCGGGCCGGCTCCGGGCGGGCAGCTCTCCCTCCTCGGCGGCGGCGGCGGCGGGGATGCTCCGCTCTGCGGCCAGCGGCGGGGAGCGGCCCTTGCCGCTCGGCGGGGNCAGCTCGGCGGGTCCGCGTCCGGAGTCCAGGGGCTCCGGCAGCCAGCGGGGGCACCCGGCCCCCGCTTCCCTAAACACCGCCGGCCAGGTGCGTTTATTTCTCATCCCGTCCTCTTCCCACAAATCCACCGTCTGCGGCCGCCGAGCCCCAGCAGCAGCCCGGCCAGCCCCCGAGTCACCACCGATCGCTCTCCCCTCTCGCTCTCGCTCTCTCTCTCTCTCTTTCTCTCTCGTTTCAAGCTCTCCCCGAGGAGGAAGCAGCACGGCGGGGCCGCTCGTCCTGCATTTCACCGCCCGGGAAACGCCAACGCCGCCGGAGCGCTTAAAACAAAGCGGAGAACAGTCAC
>VWZT01004107.1:535275-648178 GCA_013397055.1 Pachycephala philippinensis
GGTGGAGGGGAAGAGGTTAGTATATGTAAGTGGAAGATGAATGGATCTTTCTGGACTTCACAGCTATGGCATAAACTTAGAGGGGCAGAAAGGAATGTGAAGAGTTCATCTCATCCATCCCATGATTTTACTACCATAAAGCAGGATCCAATCTCCCCATCTCTTTCCTGGTAAATACCCAAATTATGCAAATATCTTTAGGCATGAGACTTGATAACTTCCCCACGCATCTCCTTGAGTGCTCTGCTTTCTTTAGCTTAGGACAGTCTAGTTCTCTTCTTATTACCCTGAGAGCCTGCAACCCCTGACTCTTCCTTTCTTAGTCCTACACATCTTCTTAAGAAGGGTCTGGAGAAACAAGGCCAGTAGTTATGTCAACATTTCCTCATAGTTTTATATTTTTTTCCTCCTAAACAAGCGTGGTGAATTAACAAAATTAATGGCAGGTGAAATTTGCAGCCCCTGGGAAAGGAGCACACACTGCAGGGGAAGATGGATGGATGGTGATGAAGGGATGACATCAGCTCTAAAGAAAAAGATAGGAACAGCTGGGTGCAGCTCCATTGAAAAAGGAAAAAAAAAACAAGCCTCCAAATTTTAGGATGCTTGAGGAAAGGGATGCTGAATGATGAGGAATAAAATACTACTGTAAATGCTACTCACTGGACATTATGGTATGTTGCAGCACCTCAGCTTCAGAGTTTTTCAGGGTGTACAAAGATCATTGCTAAAGCTGGGTAAACAGAGACACGGAGAAAGCAGGAGGCATGTGAGTAACTGAAGCTCAGACGAGGCAGAACTCATCTGCAAATCCTTTCCCAGTCTCGACACTGCTTCTTCCTGGCCAATCTTTAGAAATCATTCCTGCTCCAGACTAGTGATACATAATACTGTCATTTTTCCTGTTAAGAACACATTTTGCAGAAGGGTCTATAACACTGTGCAGGATTCAGCTGAATTCAGGCTACAAGATGGGGTCACTGCAGTCTTCTGCTTTAAAACATCACTGATAGAAATCTTATTTTAAATGTTCTGGGCTGGACTAGCGAAGCTTTTCAATTTTTAAATGTGTTTTGTGTGGAAAATCCCTCTGTTAAATAATTAGCAAGGGCTCAGAGCATTACTGCATATTTTATATTTCATCTGCCTGGAAGAAATGGACAGTTGTGATGCTATAGATTAACTGCAATTTATTTTGTAATACTCTGACTGCTGGAAGAGACAGACTTCTTAGTTTATTTCTTTTAC
This sequence comes from Pachycephala philippinensis, assembly GCA_013397055.1. Classification (NCBI taxonomy): domain Eukaryota; kingdom Metazoa; phylum Chordata; class Aves; order Passeriformes; genus Pachycephala; species Pachycephala philippinensis. The sequence goes on from VWZT01004107.1 coordinate 536,524, forward strand.
ATCAAATTACTCAAGGAATGGGGCTGGACAGAAGAAGGGTTTATCCATACCTTTTCTTCTAGTCCTGTCCCAGCAGACATTTGAGGAAAGAATATCTGCACAAGCTGAAAATGTGAAAAACAGAGACTGAATGGTTCAACAGTACAAAGAATTCCAGTGCTGGATCTTATTTTCTTGGCAGGCACTGGCTTGGATGGCTTGTTTATTTTACCTTTTGCATAGCCTTATTCCACATTTTAGTGTAAATTTTCCTCAGGCAGGAAAAAAAAAAAATCATTGCTGTTGCATGAATTAGTCATAGGACCAATGGACACTAATTGTGTTTAAAATGAAGAATTTGGCATAAAAAGCTGTTCAGATTTAACCTTTTCTTCTCAGAAGTGGAGTTACAAATTATTCTTGTAATGGAATGAAGGATAAGATCACCTTTTAAGTAATTTGATGACCAGATCTGTGCTCCTGAGGCTCTTTGAACAGGAGGTTGTGTCAGAAGTGAGGCCCTGGCTCTGCTGAGGGCATTTCTGTCCGTCTCCTGCGGTAGGCTACACCAGCAGGCCTTGGTGTGACAGAGTGGTAACTGTCGCATCTGTTTTCCTAGAAAGTTGTTTTCTTCTGTCTTCAAGACCAACTTTGAATTCTGAGATAGTTTTATATCCCCAGCACTGCAATTGGCAGCACCATTCCTGAAGGAAAAAAATGCTTCAGTCCTCTTGTGTTGGACCTAATAGCCCTCCTGGCAGTCAGTGGGAGCCTTTAGTCTGCCAGAAGATGCAGATGTGGGTTCCTCAGCCTGAAGAAATTGCTCTAGGTTACAGAATACTGACAAATATTGATTAATCAAATGTGCCTACAATGCACAAAAGTTCTCTAAGAGTATAAGCTAACTTCCCAGTCTCCTCCCCTGGTATAGCACCAATAGCTCAAGTCTCTAAGCAGCCCTCTGCTTAATTACACAGCCACTGCTTAGGTGGCTGCTCTGGTTTGTTTTGTAAGCTAATGTTATACAGAAAGCAGTCACCTGTGCATGCTGTCTCTGCAAGCACTGGGGTCAGTCATGTATTTTCCCCACATCAGTTTCTTCCACTTGTTGCCTGGTTAGCACTTGCAACAAGTGTCCTGTGAAGCCTTTAGACAAGTCTCTTCCAGCTTGCTGGAACACACAGGATGCTGATGACCATCGTGGAGTATAAAGAAGGTGGTTGCAGTGGTACTCAGTGGTCTGTTAAGGACCAGATCCCTAGTCAGGCCAATGAGGATTGCAGGGAAGAATCAAGGGCTTGAATAAAACTAATTCTCCATTCTGGCAATCAGACTGGGGAAATGCGTGTTTCCTTGCAGCCCTGCTGCAGCTTGCAAAATCTCTTCCATCTCCAAAGCACTGCCGAGACCGCTGCCAATGAAAATAACAGGCAGAAACATTTTTAACATTTATGCCACTCATTTGCAATTCAAGTATGGTGAACTCTTGTGTGCTGAAAAGCAGGGAGCAGAATAGAGCAGACCAATCTGTTTATGAAGACTGTAGGGGTTATTTACCATCACTGAGATTTAGAAGATTGTTTTAATGTTATTGATCAGCATTTCTAAAATGGTGTTGAACTGTAGCTTTCCTTTTGTGGTAAAGCTGAACGACTACTGTCTTGATACTTTCTTTGTTAGTAGGTTGGCTCCACATACCAAAAGGCATGGGACACCAAAGAAGGCTGTAAGAATGTGTTCAAAATAGCATAAGGAGGAATTTTATGTAGTATTTCCCAGGTACAACATTCTTAAAGCAATGAAAAATTTTACTTTATTCTTTCACAAAACTTACCTATATGTATATAACAAAATCTGTTTTTAAGTATTGGCTTGTTTGAGCAACTACTCTTGGATTTGGGATGAAGTATAATATGATGTGATATCATGTCAGTGGGCAGTATTAATCTCTGCATAATTTTCTGTAAAAGTAAGGAACTTGAGAGAAATGTCCTTTTACAATCCCCTTATAATGAAGGGGGAAGCTTGTCAGCCGAATTGCCCAATATGTGGATTTTTTTTGTTTTTAAAAGTTAGCTGCCACATTTCACTGTTGTCTTTCTTCTCCTCAAAATCCTGAAAAACAGATTATTCAATCGCTAGCATAAAATTTAAGTCCAGAGATGACTCTTACAGTAAATACCAGCATGACATTTAATAGAAATTCTTGCCTAAAAATATCTGTGATAAATCTTAGATCCTATAGGTATGCATATGTATGTATTGGTACTAGAGGATGATCTAGTTGGGGGATGAGCACCATGTTCCAAAAAAGCAAAGCCATGTAAACTACTCATCACCTCTTCATCATCTGAGCATATGCAGACACCTACCATTTTTGTGACACTGTTTTAATCCTATGTGGAATGGCTTCACGAAGGCAGCTGCATTTTTAGCATACATGGAAACTTACTGAGCTCAGCACAGAGCTATTTCCAGTCAAGAATGCAAAACAGCAGAGATGGTTATTGTCCACCTCTTTCCTAGTGGCCATATATTTAGAGGATAGAGGACTTGCTGAGGAAATCAGACTTCCAGCATCCTCAGACAACAATTCCAACTTACTAGATGAGAGATTTCAGCTTAGTGGCATGAGTGGAATCATGACACATCCTCTTCCACGGCTTTCAGAGTTGGTTTATACTCCCTACCATGCTTGCATGGGACTGTTTTCTTTTCTATAACCACTTAAAATGCTATTCTCCTCTGGTTTCTGTAGAATTCGTGGTTTGTAGTAAGGAAAGGGATAATTTTAACACAAGAACTGAAACTGTGTCTGACTCCTGAGTAGACAGAGAAGAATATCTCTAGTGCTATTTCCATAGGTCTTTAATTTCTAAGATAAAAAATATATATCTATTCTCTGGTACCAACTTCTCTTGCATCCTTTGAATAATTATTCTGTTAGGAGTTGTAAGTCACACAGTGCTTTTCAATTCATACAATTCAGCATGTGGGAGAAGTGCATATCAAATTTAAGGACCAAAATGAAAACATCAACCGCTCACAAGGCAACACTGGCAAGAAAGAGCATTTACAGCTTCTTGTCCTGAGCAATACAGAACACTGAGAAGCTACTGGGTTAACTTGTCCTAACACAGAGCAGAAGCCCCTGGAGTGAATCCAGCATTACTTATCTAGGAGCTGTGTCCATGTGTTTGATTGGTGTCTTGGTTTTGTTTTTCCAAGGGAATCATAACTCATTTGCACAAACAATCCCTCGTCCATAATGAATACACATACCAGGATTTATAACAGATAAATTAAATGAGATGTGCTCATGAGACAGCAAAGTATGCAGTAGTAGAAAGGATAAGGAGTACCCTTTTCATTCTGTCTGATAAGAATGATCACTCAGAACAGGATATAATTTTAATTTCTAAGTTATCCAAATACCCACATCCAAAAATGAAAACAAAGAGAAAATGGGTCATTATGGGCACATCGGTATCGCAAGTTCTTTGGTATCTTGCTTTTGTGTGTTGCATTCAGTATCTGATCATGCAGCGTACAGCACCAAAGCACACAGCATTTATAAAGATGTCATTAAAGAATGTGACAGTCTAGGCTGCAGGAGACAGAAAGAAAAAACCTGGTTCCACTTAATCATTTGCCTGAATCTTACATGACTTTTTTCAGGGCAAGAAAAACAAGGACTGTTAAACAAGTGGCAAGTGAGCTGCTGCTCAAAGAAAGGGGTGCAACTCTATATGGCATCCTTAAAAAATGAGAGCCAAGAAGTTGCAATCTGCTGCAGGCAGCTGAGGGTGCGTGTTACTCTTCAAATTAATTTAGGTAAATTAAATTTATCAGTAAATCAGCTATGATAAGATGTTAGAGAGGGATAACCAGGTTATAGGTGTGGGTGGGAATAATAAGCACGGCAAAACAAGCTGGTTGGGTATGTGGAGAAGGGTGTTGCTGCAAAGTCCTGTGAGACACTTCATACGGGCTGAAGTATCGTATATAAACTTGTGTCACATGTTGTTGATAGGCAGAATTCAAATGCTGAAGAGACTGAGCTGTGGCAGAGTCTCTGGCTTTGTGTGATTGCCAAAAAAACCCAGTGTGGAACACTTAGTAGCATCTTAACCTCTACTTTCTGCTTGTTATGACTACATGGTGCTGTTTCCTGGCAATTTTGAGGTTATTTGAAGGACTCTGGAGAAGGGAGCCTGAATGGCATACAGCACTGGAATGGACCCAGCAACTGCTGGAAGATGCAAGAGGATTCACAGGGGAGGAGAAGTGCAGAGGGCAATGGAGAGAAGCCAAAGTGGACAAGCATGGAGTGCAAAGAATGAATCGAAGTGTATCATTATGGTATAGTTTAGGATGCTACTTAGGGCGGCTTGGACCTGTGGGAAGCTGAAGAGTGCTCTTTGCTTAGCATGGCAGACCTGCTTCTCTAATTATTTCATCTGTGGTATTTCTAGAATACAAGTAATGTGCAAGCTTTACTGGAATGTGGAGAGAAGCAATAAAGGCAGTTCAGCTGCTGGGATCTGCAGATGCTGGTGCCTGAGGTTCCTCATAATCTGGTATGTGCCTGGCAGGAGAGAAGGAAGCATAGTAAAGAAGAGTCATAGTGCACTTGGTTCCACGGTTCGAACAGCTACAGCTGTCAAACAATAGTGCTTCTTGTTTTGGAGTTAGCTTGGGTTAAAACTCTTCAGGCCTACTTGCCTGGGGCAAGCCTCCAGGCTACAATGCTGCTAGGAATTGGCAGCTTAAATCTCCTTGGCAGCAGTTGCCATTTTTCAGCTTTTGTGGCAGTGGAGCAAGTTCCTGGGAATGGTAAGGGAAATCTCAGATGGTATTTGTGAGACACCAGGGAGATGCCTGTAGGGATGGGGAGGAAATCTGGGAGAAGCCAGCAATGTCATGGGTCCGTGGTAGACCTGCAATGAGGAGGAGGCTGTACTCAGTTTCTTTCCCTTCTCTCAATATGTTCTCATCTTTTCCTCCTCAGGGGTGGCTCCTCATGTTTTTGGGAGATTTGAGCTTTTTTCTGAAGCCCACAACTGTCTCCTTCCCACCTTATAGCTGTCTTCTTCTATCAAGTCAGTTGTACCTAGAAGAAACCCTCCTCGTGGCTTTGCTGTAGCCTCTAATTATTCTCTGCTGAAAAGAAGAGGATGCTGGTGTGGCTCCTGTTACAGAGCGAAGAGGAGGCAGAAGGTGAGTGGGGACTATTTAGGCCAGAACAGCAGGTTCTGTATCCCAAGGCATGGCAAAGTCCCTTACAGTCTTCAGCTGCCCCGCTGGGCTGACCACACTCAAGTAGTCCCACTGATGTCAGAGGCTCACGGTTCAATGTTCATTATGTTGCTGTGTAGTTGTCAGGGATTAACTTCTGTTAGGTAAAGCATGATCAGGCAAGTCTTATTAAGAAAATGTGATTGGTAGAAGTAGCAGAACTAACTTAATACAAGAATACTTGCCCAGTGACTTAATGTACCGATCATCAAGCAACACTTTAGAATGAACCACCAACCAGTAAAAATCAGCCAACCTGGATGGTGCTCTCCACCTCATGAAACTCATCTACCTCAACCTGAAGGGCAGTAACAGAGCCCCACCTTCTGGGACATCTGGGACCAAGTCTGTGTAGCTGGAACCAGCAAAATTAATGCTGCTCCTCCTGACAATCGCTGGTCCTGTCAGCAAGGAGGGGGAAAGTAGGGATAGCCAGTCTTCTGTAACTTTGTAGTGTCCTTTGCATTATTAATCACTCTTTCATAGAGGTAATGAATAGCCACACTCCTTCCCACATATCCAATTATTGCACAATAATTAATGTGCAATTTAGCCCACCCTGACCTAAACCACAAGATGCTGAGGTCTCTTGAGTCAGTTCAAGACTGTCTTGTAAGTTTCTAAACCAGGATCAATTAATGGTAGGTATTTTCTGCACAGTCTCTGCAAGCTCCTGTCCCAGTTCCTACCCTTTGCCTTTGAAGTCTGTTTTCCAATGCAGTGGTGGTCAGGCAGCGGTGGCTATTGGATACATCAGGATCATGGCTCAGTGGAAAGAGACCTGATGGACACACTAGCCTCTTTTGTCTCTACACCTTTGTGTGTAAGTAGAGGTTACATTTATATAGCTTTGCATTTAGTTTAAATGTGCAACATTCACTTGCTAACCGAATGTGCATGGATGGAATAAAACATTTTCCTCTTCATTCCAGGTCTGTTTTCTAGCCAAACTGAAATCTTGGCCAGTTGACCTGTCCACCTCATGGATAATGTCCTCTGTCTCCTAGCATAAACAAACCGCAGCTGTAAGTGTTTCTTGCTACTTACCCTGACTTAAATGACTAATCATCTCTTCATTCACATATTGCCTTTGGTCTCCTCATAACCATGCAGTGTGTAAAACGGGATGATTTTCCCACTAAGTTATCCCTAGAATAGTTCAGTCTTCTTGAACAATAGAAAGTTACCTGGACTTATAGCTTTATTAATGAAAGATGAATTTCAGTGGTTGGAGAAGCTCTTTCTTCTCTTTCCTGGTTTTCAAGGAAGCTGGGTCCTATCTTTGCTCAGAATGCTTCCACAGTGCTTTATCTATCTGAGTTTCAACTCATGCTTCAAAATGCTTTCTTCCTCACTAGTCTTGAAGTCAGAATAGTCCTTTACAAGTAATGTAGGACATTTTTCACTCTCTGAATCTATCTGTCATGATAGGCCCATCATGGCTGGAGTTTAGTTGCAGACATTCCCGGATTTACACTCATCATAGTAGCCACAACTTCATAAATACCATCTCTTTCTACCTCTGCATCTACCTCTCCTTTTCCTAACAATTAAATTGCAAAATATTTGTGGCTGAGAATGTTGTCATATTGCTCTCTATTTATAGAGACATTTACAATTGGCTTATCATTCATGATGGGAATTCCTAGGTGTTAGAGAAATACAGATTTTTTTTTTTTTAAATTTTAATCATGTATTAATTCAAAAATACCATGTGTTTTAAGGGAGTATTTTAGGATATTTTAGTGGAATATTCCTGAAAATACAAAATGTCAGTGATTCACGATTCTATCCATAAAATGGTTTCTCCATCGCTCAAACTGCCATGGAGTCCTTCTTCTTACCTTGTTTGTAAAGCCAATATTAAACATTTTTAATGTTTATCTGGACCCTCACCACAAAACCATAAACTGGACCAACCTTCACTTTGGGAATGCAGTGATATTAGGACAGAGCAGTTTCAAAACCTCAGCAACTGTGTATTCTTTTAGATACTTAAAGTAATAGATTTTCTAAGCTGTATAATCTCACCAGATTCTTAAAGGACACCATCTGTCTGTACCATCACAAAAGTCCAAGTATGCCCTCCCCCTCCCAAAAAAATGCAAGATGTTTTTTAATCATAACTGTTGAATGTATTTTCACAATTCAAGAAATTTAACAATGTTTTTGAAGATGAAAAAGCATTAACAAAACTCAGAAAGCAGATTGTGGGACTTTCCTCCCTCAACCTGACGGGGATGTGGAATTTGAGCAACGTTTGTCCTTTGTTCCCCCAACTCAGGAACACCATTCTTCCTGTACTATGGACAAAAATCATAATACAGATCTCTCGATGTACCGTGGGAGTAACAGGGCAGGATACAAAAGTTAAATATTTACAACTGACCAAGTCCTGCTCTGTTTGTTTCCCAAATTAAGAACACTACTAGCAGTAGATCTGATGAGCTTTCTCATAAATCTTCTTTCTACTGAACTATGGCTTTCCAGTATCCTGCAAGCCCAAAGAACACAGCTCAAGTGTGGGTGCCTGCGTTCCATCAGGGCCTGGTTTAGACTGACATCCCTAATAGATGAGAAAAGAGCTCAGTGTGTAGAGGAGTCTGAGGCTCCATTAAAACCTTACTGTGTGTTACTGCACATTTAAGGTGATCTACAACACTCCATCGTCTGGTTGAGATATGCTACAGCCCACCTGTGTATGGGCTTGTTTTGCCAAGGAAGACTCCTTGTATTCTTGTGTACCCCCAGTATTGTCCATCAAGGACTAGTTAGTATACTCAAGTTTTCCTTCTCTTCAAGCATCTCTCACACTTCTATGTATATAATTTAAAAATATAAATGTTTGCATACTTGATTTAAAAGGAAATATATATATATATAATATATCTACACGTATAAGAAGAGGAAATGAGAGACGAAGTGATATTTACAGATAGTCCTAATGCAGAACCCCTGTGTAGGCAGCAGAAGTTTCTTTCCATAACTGTGTTTCTTTCCAAGATGGTTTCCACAGAGACATTTACAAAGCAGAATCAGACTTCTGCTTGAATGCCTATTCTCTATCCATATAACCCTGAAAGTTCTGCTAAGCTAAATTTCAGTTCTCATTCTGGATTTCAGGAGGGTACAGAGAAAAAAAAAATCACATTTAAAATGTCTCATCTGATCCTGCTTGAACTGGTAGCTGAATGGGCAGAGTTCCCACTTTTCTCATCTCTTGGATAGGTGTATTTCTTTTGTACCATGATGGCAAAGGAGCCATTCTCTGTATGTCATGTTGCTGGTCAGAGAGGTTTCCTACACTCTCAGACACCATCACTCCATCTCCTTTCTCAACAGTACCATTAAATTGTGTGCTGGCATGGTTTTCTGTGGAAATCCCTCATGCACATAAATGAGTAGAACGATAATGACAGCAAAGTGCCTCAAGCTGAAGTATCAGGATGCAGATTCACAATTAGCCTGCGCAGCTCTCAGTCCATTTTGCCATATCCTTCCCCTGTGCCCCACACCTGCCAGCAGCAAAAGTGGTCCTACAATTACATACAGATTGATCAGCCACCCTATTTGGCAAAGCCAGCTGATTTTGGAGAGGGGATAGTGTCTATTTTCTGGTTAGGCAGGTCCCCTTCCCCCTACACAGCCCTGTGAGAGCCAGCACCAACACACAGAAAGGGGGCAGGGGCAGGACAAAAGGTTGCCTGTATCTTTAGCAGCAATGCAGATGACTTAAGTTGGTAAAATCTCCCACTAGAAAAGGCATTAGAACAGATTAATAAAAATGAATTGCAGAAATTGCCAGGACTTGACAGTATCTATTCTTCAATTCCAGCATGGTTAAAATATGAAACTGCTCTATTGCTTTTTGTGGCCTACCGCTTGAATTGGGTGGAGGAATTGAAGGTGGAGGGTTTGGGATATTTTTGGTAAGCATAAGCCAGTATGTCTGATTTCTGTACCAAGAAAATAAACTAAAACTGTAACCAAAACTAGAACTAGTGTATACAGCAAGTGGATAGAATACGAAGCGTCAATACAGGGAAGTTGTAGCTCAAAATATTAGAGTCCTCTATGCTGAGCGTGTGAAAGTAGACAAGGAGCTGTGAGGGGATCCAGTTAGGCTTTCAGAATACTTTTGACCAGGTCCCTCAGTAAAGGCTCATTAAAAAATAATTTTCTGATGAAGCAAGAAACAAAATCGATCAGATTTCACTGTTTTTGGTCTTTCATTACTCAGTGAAAAGGTGAAGAATACAATATAGTGAGGAGGTTTACTGATGATACTAAGTTCTTTAGGATACTAAAATCAAAAGCCAGCTAGGAGGTGTTGCAGGAGGACACCACCAATTGCTGAATGAGAAAAGTGCTAACAAAATTAGGTAAACTTAAGCAAATCTTAACTTTTCAATACAGACTAATGGTTTCTAAACATCACTAACATTCAAGAAAGAGGCCATGGAATAATTTTGACCAGTTTGATTAAAATAGTCACAGTTCAAAGGTAAACCACAAGGAAAGAAACTGAGATTAAGCAGGAAAACATTGTTAAAGCACTCTTCTTTTCTCTATCTCATATTTTTCTAGGTTAGAAAGAAGATCAAGAGGAATGATCAAAGGTGTGGAGCTTTTCCATCTGAGGAGATAGTAAATGAAAAGTAAACAGACCAGGATGTTTCTGTTTGGAGAAAGGGTAATTGAGGGGATACTATGAAGGAAATCTATGAAATGGTGACTGGTATTAGGGCAGATAAAGAGCAATCACATACAACTTCTCACAACAAGAGAACTGAATGGGAGTCTATAAAATTGTCATTTGGCAGGTTCAAAACACAAGGAAGTAATTTTTTTCCATAAAATAGAATTGAATGTAGAATACACTTGTTGTTATGGTAATAAAAATGGGAATGGATTAAAAAAAGGAAGAGCCATCTTGGAGACAAGCCTATTGAAGACTATTATGCAGTGGTCTAGAAAGAAATCTCCAGCTTGGAATTATTGGGAGCTACAGGATATGCCCTGGAAAGAATAGTTTTATGCGTCTAATGAGCTTTTCATAAGCAGCCACAATTGGCCGCTGTGGGGAAGAGGAAACTGAGGTACAAAGACTTCGGTCTGCCCAAATACAGACGCTTAAACTTCTACTTTACAAACAGAGTAAATTACTTTAATAAGGCTTCTAATATCAGCCACATAATGTGAGGTTAGCACAGGTAGGCAATACTTTAGATATTAAATCTAACTCCATATTGCATTGATTAACAGCTATGAAATATCCAAAGGACATTATTGGGCATCATTCAAGTGGCACTGGTCTTACACCATGAATGCAACAAGCCTCTATATGAGACCAGAGCTCTTTCTCCAGGTAAACACCATGCCATATGTTTTTATCAGACACTAATTTGGGGGAGAATTAATCTTTATAAAGTTATTATGTTAGAGTGTCCTAGTTATGTCAAAATATAGAGATGGGGGCTTCTCCATTTATATAAATATTGCTAAACATTGAATTTCAGATTTTCAGTCTGGTGGATAATAAAAAATGACTACCCACCAAACTTGTAGCATTAAATGGAAACTGTATTTTTGGCAGCTCATCGTAGAGGGATTAATATTACTGGAATAGCTTTGTTTCTCAGCAATGCCTCCTTAAGAACAGCTTCCTCTGAACACATATTTCAATTTTATTGAGAAAAGGAAATACAGTATTAGAAATCAATGTTTTTAAAGGGTAATTTAAAGAAATCTATCTTGGCAGATGCTGAAATATTTTCAATTTAGAACAAATAGTATTTCTGTCATCCAGTTGGATTTTTTAAATTAGACCATTACTCCTTGATAAGTTAATTACAAAACAGAAAGAGACTCAACCAATCTAAAAAAGTGTATTGATGAAAGTATAGAGCACATGTCTAAATGCTGCTTTTACTGATTTATGGGTGAAATTTTATTTTTTATATGAAAAAACCTTGTCTCCAATGTCTTAAATCATAGGGAAAAATGCTCAATTTTTCACCCTATCACAACTAATTTTTTACATTGGTACACTGATGGACTATTGTTTTCCTGTTGTTCCATCCATTATAAAATGTGACAGCACCATAATTGAAATTATTTAAAATATGGTGCATTTAGATAATTCTTTACTTCGGTATAAATATGACTACACAAGAAATGCTCCTACTGGAAATTGCTAGGATGAGCTACCAAAATGGAATTATTGCTCGGCAGGCCCTGTTTCTCTGGGGGTAGGAAATGAAAAATATCAGAACTTCCTTTGAAATGCAGGAAGGTTAGAGGAATGGAAGGAACATTTTTTGTTGGGTCTGTGATGCAGACAAAGGAAGCATGGAGTATGTTGCAACCATGGGTTGAAATGTCTCCAGGTCCATCAGCTGAATCCTCATCTCGCCAAAATCCCTGACAAGTCTTTCGGCTCAGTGAAGTCACAATTTCACTCCAAGGATTTTGGGTAAAAGGAAGTAAAATTTACCAAAAAAATTGTACTGGGTTTGTAATCTCTGCCCGTGGATGTCCCTGTAACCATGCTGCATGGCTGTATTTTGTGCTTCTTACAGAAAGAACTCGCCAAGGTGCCCAGTGGGAATCCCTCCTGGTAAGTGCTGGGGTCTGAGCCAAAGTCGTGGCAGGTGTCAATCTAACACTTTAACAAAATGAATAGTGGCAAGCCAGAACCCAAACTAAATGCCCTGTCTCTGAGTAGTTTACCAGTATAGAAACTGTCCCACAGAGCCAACAGATGTTGCTGTCCTAAAGTGAACAGGCAGATTTAGCCTTTTCAGATACCATACAATTTCACAGAATTTCACAGAACTGACCAACTGGTGAAAAAGAACCTGGCCAACTTCAGAAAAATGGCAGAAATAACAAACCTGGGTTATGGGTGATGTTGTTTCTATGAAATTGTACCGTGTCTGAAAAGGCTAAATCTGCTTTAGGGCAGCAACATCTTGGGGTAAGAAAATATTTATCCTATTATATTCAACAGAACTGGCCCTGGAATTGAACCTGGAGGAACACTGCTGGTGACATTGCCAGCCAGTTTTAAGTATGCCCCTTTAACAACAACCCTTAGACTGTTCAATACCAGGTAAAATCATAAGAAATTATAACAAAAAAGTGTTTGCAGAAGAATTCTATACTTCAAATACAGGAAAGAAAAAAAAGAAAAAAACCCCATGGGATACAGTAAAAACCCGCAATCTTCATTATACTGTCTGGTGGTAATTTTAAGAACCCAGAAGTTTTGAAAAAACAGGCAATTTTTAAAATTACATGTGACGTCTCCTTTATACAAGGCTTTCCATATTACTGCTCACATCAATACTATCTCAGAGATAACAGCCACCCAAAAATTGCAATATTGCTCATCTTCCTAAATGTGCAGCAAAATTTAGGCAGACACTAGGCCTTGGTTGTACACCTCCATCCCCTCCTTTTGATGGACACCAATACAAGTAGCACTGTAAAGTTTGTAACTTTATGCTGTTACATGAGAATAATCCAGGGACACAATTATCTCCATTATCAGAAAGTATCCAGCTGTGTCCAGCATCATCTCCAGATGCTTAGCCACATCTCAGTGGACACTGTAATAGGAGATCTAAGACTGACCAGTCTGACCATTTCTTTAAAAGTTGTACAGCAGGTGAACATCTTTTACCATGTATACCCGCAATTATGAAAGTAATTAAGTAGCACAGGTGAGCCCAAGAAGCCCCTCAAATTAAATCCCTGAGACTCACAATGTTATTGTAATTAGCTGTCTGTCTTAGTAGGTTGTCTGTTTGTTTATTGCATCTGACCTGCGTCCTAGGGATGACAACCCATAATTTGACAAAAAATACTTTAAATGGTTTCTTACTGAGATGAGGACTTATTTTTATTTTTCCCAGACTACATGTTCTTTCTTTCCTTTGCTTTTAACTACAAATATTCATGGCAGTAAGAGACAAAGTAATGATCTTCACCCCCTTCTGTTTAGAGAGAAAACCTGTCTGGTGATGTTTGTTTTATCTTTACCTTACAAAGTGACATAGTCTAAGGACCCTGAAGGACAGGCATGTTAGCTCTGCAGTTTTGGTTTGGGATTGTTCCAGGTTACATGACTTTTCAAATACCTCTAATTACCACTGTGGAACAGTTTGCATTTTGATATAAATTAAATCCCTGTCTATACGTGTGGACTTCTAATTTCCACAGAGGAAAAATGGAAGTCAGAATTTCTATATGCAAAATAAACATAAGCTGCTTCAAAAATTGGACTTTGGATCATTATTCACCGGTTCCCATTAACATGCATTAGGGAAGTTACTGTGAGCATGGTAGCAGCAATGTGAGTCCGGGTTCCAGTTCTGTCACTTGCTTGTGGCTTTTCAGCAGGAGTTTCTTGAGTTGCTGCATAGTGGAGCAATGTGCAAGGTCAAGTGGGGAGTGTCACTGAAATTCTGTGTTAGGGACTGTGCCTGGCCTAGGAGAATGTGGCTAAGTCCATGGTCAGGGATTGACTCCTTTATTTATCATAGTTATTAATGTACCAGCTCAAAAGGTCAAGTGACTCACATGAGAATCTCAGTTTTCATTTGAAGAAAAATGTGTCGCTAGCCTTGTGCTTATGGAGAAAAGATAAAAATGCAAATATGCAAAGGCTTAAGAAGTAGAATGATACTTTAAAAATCATTAAAAGACACTAAACATGATGAGTTTTTGATCTGATGCTATGATCTGGGGGATGAATTCATGACTTTTGAGTCAGGGATAGAAAAGATTAGGAGGGACAATAGAAAAAGGCGTGGAGCGATCTTCCAAAATACTAATTATTTAAAGAGCTGTTCCCACATGTTTAAAACTTGGGATAGTATTTTACTGTCTGCTGCTTACAAAAGAAAAATATATCCCATCAAGTCAAGATGAAGAATCCACGCAATGTTGTCGACTGTGATCTTTCTGGCTGTTATCTCACTTAAGTCAGTTGGAATTTTACTGACCAATAACTTGACATTTGTTGTTGCAAAGTAGATCCACAAAAGCCACATCTGTTCACGCAGCCCAGAATTGCCCTTCCACAAGGGCCTCAAGACCTACTTCAGGGCTGGTGCCTCTCATGAATCAGTTCAATACATTTATTTTTATTTTAAAAATGAACCCAGATTTTACATGAAATATCGGAGGGTTCTGCTGGCTACAGTTTGCTGTGCGATGACTATCAATGGCCAGGCCTGAAGTAATGTTTTGCTTAGAGATGGTTCCAAATAGTGAAATGCTGAAACAAAACATGAGGTAGTTTCGCAAGCTTTCAACTACTACAAAGAAGATCTAGTAAAAAGAAAAGAGGCTGAAGAACTCGACTGAGTGTGAGAACTCTTTGGGTAAAGTTTTCACACCTGCCCCAACTCCAGCTTTTTGCAAGTGCCGAGTCTCTTAGCACATGCCTCTACCTAGTCTGGTGCTATAAGCATTCCTGTTCCATCTCTGAGTATCCTGTCAAGGGCTTCTCACAGGCTTGGTGATGGAAGCATGGGGTACAAATTGTGGTATCTTGCACAGTGAAGTGTTTTCTTATTAGCACTTGACATTGCTGGCCGAGTATGAAGTGAGAGCTTCTCCATCAAACTTGATGACTCCAAAATTCCCTTTTGATCATCCAGTGGTTAGATTTTGAAGGGAAGGGCACAACTGTTTCAGAAGTGAAGTCTAGCAGTTCTTCATAAATGCCTTTCCTTTCACATCCTTTGATGTCAGGCAAAACCTCAATATCTCAGAATTTTCCAACAGCTGTTTTCTAAAAATCACAGAATTAGAAAATTTTCTTTTAGTGACCGTACATCCTCGCTTTTCACTTTGAACCCATTCTCTGTGGTTCAGCTTCATTTGTTTGGTTCATCTATCACTTGCAGACTGATAACACCCTGGTGTCCAGTCATGGCCAGCTGGGTCTTTGTAATGTGAGATGATGTATAAACATACTAGCAAAATTATGTTCTAGCCCATAGACAATTGTTGAAAACAATCCTAAAGATGACTGGAAACTTGAGAAAGGAAGAGGATTATTGGTCAATACATTACCATAAACACAACAGGTTGTCTTTAGCTTGGCAGTAAGTTATCTTTTGTTACACATTTTCAGCCTTAGGGTTGCAGCTGTACAATAAGAGATCCTCATTTGCGTCTTACATTTATTAATATTATATTGTTCTACTTGCATCGCATCTGGAGAATGTTAGAAAGTATTTGGGAGCCTACTGAACAAAACTCCTTATGTTTTTCCCTTGTGTGGGCTTGATCCAAGAGCAGTAAGTGGAGAGCTAAAAGGTAGAAAAGAACTGTCTGAAAAAGTGGTGTGATAAAAGAAGACAGCTAAAAGAAATACTGGAGCTTTTAAACCCCTCCCACTTAGCAATGCTGTTTTTTGTGCCTTCAGTTTCATCTGCTTCTCACAGTCTATCTATCCTACCAAATATGCCTACCTTTCAAAATTACCCCAGCTTTGGAGGGAGGTATCAGCAGCTGCAAGACCCCATAGGGTGTGAGTATCTTTCTCCTGTCAATTATGTTTAAACATATGCTAAACTGTAAAGGTCATTTTGCTAGCATGACTCTGGAGTACACTTAATGATAGCCTTGTTACCAACTGACCTCCTGTACCTGACAGAGATTAAACATCTTGGGCAAATTTTCATTGCTTGAATCCATGCCAAATCCTTTTAATGTGTGAAGGACTTGATCACTTTTAAACTGGTGAAGTCGTACAAACAAGGTTCAGTTGTTTGATGCCAAGATGCCTGCTTGATTTTTGCAGTAAAGAAATGGAAATTCATAACCACCATGGGAATAGCAAAAGAAAATGTATCTGTGCAGATCTTTGTTGATAGCCTAATCTGATTCCTCAGTACATCCTGCCTGGACAAGGTAGAGTGATGCAGCAGCAGCCAGCAGTACTACAGCCATGCTACCTCATGTGATGAAAACACATTATCTGTGTCCATGGCTTATCATCAGAAGCATAACCTCAGCTTTCAAAAGGAGGGATATACTTTTAAAGTATTCATATTGTGGAAATTAAAGTAAATTAGATCATGTTATAGTGTTGGTTTTAGCAACTTGTACTTACTCTGCTTCCAGCATATTTAGACTTAAGCATACCTGAAAAATCTCACTAAATCTACAGTGGGGCTATTTTCAGGGGTTTTTTTATGCTCCATTGGCTATTAACATTTCACAGCATGTCACAACTGGCCTTTCTGATTCTATTGAGCCTTGCTGAATGGGAATTTTTGTATCATTTAAGAGCAATTCATTGCACTGCCTGTATTCTATATCTTCTCCTCAGAAATAGGGATGATGACAGGTGATGTCTCAAAAGATAAGTAATCTTCCACTACATACCCTCTGTCTACAGTGAGTTCTCTAGATGTTGTACATGAAGTTCACCAGGAAAATTCATCATGGCATGTTACCTACTTTATTTATCCATTCCACTTGATACACCTACTAAAAATAGCTGTTCTTAGATGGGTGAGTCTTGCCCTCTCGCATGTGTCAGTCTGCAGGATCTAATTCTGTAGCTAATTTTACAAAACTGAAGAGTCATAAAATGAATGGGCTGCATTCACCTACTAACAAAATGGGAAATCGTATCCTCCAGGGATATTTTGATGATTTAAAAATTCCTTAGGATACATGTCAATTAAAAGGAAAAAGATAGAGGAAGGATTCTATACGCCCTTTCATGCTTATTTCCTCTTCTTCACTGTTGTTTCCCTTTTATTGTGTCTATCCTCAGATAAGCTTTCTGTCACCGAATCAATTTTGCCATGTTGTATGTCTATTCTTTTCTCTTCTTTACTTTTGCATATTTGTTGTTGTTTAAGCTGGCAGGCAGCTAAACATCGCACAGCCGCTCACTCGCTCTTCCCCACTGCAGTGGGGTGGCAGAGGGAATTGCATAAGAAAAATAAAACTCATGGGCTGAGATAAAGATGGTTTCATAGGGCAGAAAAAGAAAAAAAAATAGAATATGCAAAACAAGTGATGCACGATGCAATTGCTCACTACCTGCTGACTGATGCCCAGCCAGTTCCTGAGTAGCACCCCTGACCACCTTTCCCCCTAGTTTATATACTGAGCACGACACTATGTGGTATAGAATGTCCCCTTTGCCAGTTTAGGTCACCTTGTGCAGTTGTGTCTCCTCCCAACCTCTTGTGCCCTCTACTTGCTGGTAGGGTGCTGTGAGAAGCAGAAAAGGCCTTCCTTGACTTTGTGTAGCAACATCTAAAACATCCCTGTGTTATCACCATTATTCTCATCCTAAATCTAAACAACTGCACTGTACCAGTTATAAGGAAAAAAACCAACTCTATCCCAGCTGAAACCAGGACAATGTTCTAGGATACACTACTACTATGTGAGATAATATTTCTATTTATTTCCAGGCATTTCCTGTACTTTTATTATTAATGACAATGAGATTGGAACCAAGTTCAGCATCAGCCAATGGCTGATTAGTGGTCTTAGTATTTCTGACAAAAACGAGCAGATAACAGTCAAATTCTGAAGGAGAGGGTAATGATTATAAAATTTTGCTTACATTTTGAGCTTTTGTTGATACTTTAAGTAGAGAAAGTAGATGACTCAACTTAACAGCTTCTTACCACTAGAATGGTTTTCTTTACACCATGTCTGAAAACTGCACAGGAGACCACAGAAAAGCTTGCAAAACCTAAGCTTTGGGTTTAACATTGGCTTAACATTTAAGCCTGGTTTAACATTAACAATAAATGTCCTGTGCACTAAGACAAAACGGATGTGACAAATTGTGATTTGCTGGGCACAGGAACAAGGACAGAAGGAAAAATTAAGTCTTTCACCCAGTCTTTCCTTTCTGTGCTCAGAGGCAGGTTGTAGAATATAAGTGATGAAAAACAGTGGCTGCAAAAATACAGAGCAGCCCAGCCTTTCTTCAAAGGTGGTGCTGAACAGGTCAGCAAGGTTGCAAATTGAGGTGGGTTTAGCACAAGTATGAAAAGAGTACATCTGCAACAGTCACAAGGTCATGTAAATATCATTCAAGTATCCATGAATATTTGAGCTGCAACTGCTGCCAGAAATTAAAGTGGTTTTTCTTCCAGTGTAATTCTACAGGTAAAAAAATATTTTTGTACATAGGATCAATCCCCACAGTAAAGTTTGTGTTACAAAATAACTAAGAATACATTTTTCCTTAGTTTAGTTATCATGGAATAGAAGTGCCCACACAGGCAGCTTTACATTCACAATTATATTGTAAGATGTTTAGTGGTTCATTTTTTCAGTGAGTCAAGTCTTAAAACTATTACTTGATCAAAAACCCCCCAGCCTTTGAGGAAGAACAGGAACAATATTGATACTGCTGTGTTCTGGGGATGGTACCCTTGTATATAAAATCCATTGCCCTCTTTGGACAAATCTGGACCATCACACAAAGCACTGTCAGCAATGAAGCACTGTGATTTGCAATTTAGGAAAGAAATGTGATGCAATCAGAAAGAAACCCAAAGAAGCAACAAATATGGTAGCCAGAAAATTATATATCAGCAGTACTATTGCTAAAAATAATGGTTTCCAAACTTTTCCACGAGGCATTAACAGCTCTTTAAGGGATAATCTTTATTGCTTTGTAATCTACAAAGCAATAAACAGCTGCTGAGATTGATTAATAGCCAAAGCAAAGTTGAGGCATGTAATCAATCTAAAAAGCCATTTATTGTGAGTATACTACAAAGCAATAGAGATTATTGCTGTTGCACAACAAACCATAACAGAAAACCCACAGACACACATGCACACACACACAAACACAAAAACAGTTGTTTTCTTTTCAAGGCTCACAGTGCCACGCTGCCTTTTCCCTGAGCTTTTCTCTTAAACAAAGGCAGGCAACTGGCCTTACAGCAAACAATCTACTGGGAAAAGTAATGCTCTAAGAATTTCAGTGTTACCTAAAAGAGAAATAATATTTAGTTTTTTAGTTCTGTAGCTAGAAATACAAAATGCCACGGGTATTCATCTTGTCCTTGGTAGTGGTACTGCTATTCACATTACCAAGAAAAACAAAAAAAAGGCTCATCATTAAAAAAATTATCTAATTCATGCTAATGCAGAGCTCATTTAGAAATGAAGGCTGTTTACTTTTGTGGGGTATTTTTATGAATGGCTACTAAATAACTTCAAATTTTTTCAGAGTAATACTGAATGGAACAACTGGGTCTCAGCTCCAGCTATTTCCAGCAACTACCCCACCGAATTCTTTTAATACAGCTTTAATATAGCTCTTAATATAGTTTGGTTTTTGACTCCTCCAGTCTTCCTGGGAGGCTATTTCAGAATCTTACCTCTCCACTAGTTTTAAACCTTTTAAAAAAATTGCATTCTGATTTTTCCAGGTCGGATAATGCTCATTTGTTCCTGAACATAAATAAAGTATAAATTGCTTCTTATCTTCCTTAAAGAGATGATATGAACAGAGTCTCTCCCCCCTCCCTTTGGCAGAATAAACAAGCTGTGCCACTGTAGCCTTATGGCATGATAGGCTTGTCCCTGGATCAGCCTCACCACTCATCCCAGTCTCAGGCTGTCTCTCCTGAATGTGGGTGCTCTGGATGGCACTGAGCTACAGAGGGGCTCCCAGCACTGCCTCCTCCTGACACGCACTCGCAATGTCTATCTCACCCAGTAGACCCAAGGATCAAATTTGCCTCTTCCACATTCCCTTAACATTTGAAGCCAGTGGTTAACTTGCACTTCCAGGCACAACTCACATATTTCTGTTTCTGAACTGATGACCTTGCAGCTTATGACAGAAATTTGTATTAGTACAGAAGGGCACAAGCCTGCAATTTGCACTATTAAGTTTCACTCCACTTTTATTACTCTAGTTCTCAAGGTTATTCAGGTCTTCCTGTATCATATTGCCATCCCTTTCCTTATTAATGATGTCTCCCACTTCCGAGTCATCAGCAAATTTTATTAACAAACTCCATCTTCCTATTTTAAGGTAATGAATAAAAATATGACTGAAGATGTATCCTTGAGGAACTCTTGGTAAAATACCCCTCAAAGTCAGTTATCACAACAGTAGGAACCGAATTCTCCAATTTCACATTTGCAGGAAATACAATTCAGCTCAATGAAAATAAATTTTTAGATCCTAGTGAATTTAAACTTTCCAAACTGTTATCTTCAAAAATCTGAAACTATTTAATATCTGCAATTACCAAAATTTAATAACATCTACTTAAAAGAATAGAATAAGAATTTTCATAAATCCATGTACATACCTCTTGACAGCTATAAAAGTTCAGAGTATAGGAATTGTACTAACGATGTAGTGGTCCCTTTGATTGTTTCTAAGTATTTGACTAGTGGTTAAAATAATTGTTTTAAAATTATAGTTGCCTTAGCAGTCAATTTTACCATCTAGCCAGCCTTATATTTAATTTCTTATCACTTTCATACTATTCCTGCAAGTCACAGCTGCCCTGGAGAAGACAATCTCCAGGCTTGAGATGACATTCTCCATGAATTCCTTTGCTCTGTGGTGATCCTCTGTGGGTCTGAAATTCCCAGTTTCCTCATGTTTCCATTTTCAGCAACCATACCATTCTTCTTTTAGGAAACACTGGGTCTAGATTTATGACCTTCTTAGCCCTTCTCTACTTTTTATCTTTTTCTTTTTTTTTTTCCAGCTGGAGAGTTCAGTGTTAGCAAAATCAATGAAAATCTTTCGATGATTATCAGTGATATTTCTTTTGTTCCTGCTGGTATTTATTTGCAAAGGGATTGTCACTGAAGTACATGACCTTCTGTCAAAAATTTTAAAGAAAATTCCCGCTTACAGCAGCCAAACTGAAGCTCACACCTATCTCAGCTGTGTGTAACCCTACATTTGTGCTCATGAGGCATCCCGAGGCTGTGCACACCACTGCTGCTGCTGCTGCTGGCCTTGTTTGAACTAGAAGGTTCTACTGGCAGAAGTTCTGCTGGCATGTGCTACTGACATAGCTGTTCTGGCAGGATGTGTTCACATTTGGCTGTTTTTTAAAGATGCAGTATGTCCTCAGATCATCAGGCTTTTATCAGCAAGAGAAATCTGGCACTATGGGAGGCTAACCCAGAGTACCTTGTGCCACATTTGGTAGATTGCTTTCTGGTAATTCTTTGCAGCATGTTGTGGAGTTTTACTGTATACTGTGAGGTACAATGTCCCATCCTAAAATCTGTGTAAATATTAGGTCAGATTTAAAAATGCTTTTCTATCTTGTACAATAACCTATTTTTATACGTGTTGTTTCTCCATATTGCAGATTTCGCACTGCCAGAAAACCAGACCGTATCCAACAGCAGAGCTCTCTTGTTCATTTAGGGGAGATGAAAGGATTCTTTCATATCCAAAGAGGAGCTTAAAATATTGGGTACTGTGGGCAAGTGGGACATAGAGACAATGAATGGTAGCTAACTATTTGCAGTAAGTATTTGCTAAACTACAAGAACAAATTGTATTTTCAAGACATACTGTAAACACCTAGGGAAAATTTCAGGGTTGGATGTCAAGTTTGTGTTATCCTCACAGCACATTCCCTCTGAGTTAAGAGCTGCTCAAAGAGAAGACAGTGGAGAAATAGGTGGTGCCAGCATTCTGGAAAGCTATGCCAATCTGGGCACTTTGGCATTATTTGAGGTGCTCAGACTCCAGTAAGCTACACAAAATTAAGTATTTCCTGCTGCACAGTCTTTTCATGCTGGGTAATGTACTGGAAATCAGAGATGAACCTGATACAATGAGCTTTGCTGATTGTGGTGGAACAGTAAATAAGGTTTATGTCTAATTCGGTCCCATCTTGTTTTGAATACATAAAATGAAAACAGTGCTTCTCTGTGGTGATCTCTCTAGAGAGTATTTTATATCAATGCTGTTTGTGACAAAGCCCATGCTTTCCTTCCCATCTAACCTGTTGTCATTAATAGAGCTACAAAGCCAACCCTGACAGCAAAGACAAGGCAGATCTGGTTGGAAAGATGTTTGTGAAACACCAGTTGGCCCCCAGCATGTACAGGTGCATGGGGTTATTCCTCTCTAGGTGCAGGACTTCACATTCCCTCTGATGTACTTCTTGAGATCCCTCTTGGCCCAGTTCTCTCCCTGTTCAGGTCCCTGTGAATGGCAGCACAACCATGTGATGTACCAGTCACTCCGTCCAGTTTTACATCATCTGTAAACTTGCTGAGGGCACACCCTGAGGATGAGTGGTCCCCAGCTGCATTTTGTGTGGCCAATCTCAACCCATTGAGCTCTGCAGTACTGCCAAATTTCAGTGCAGCTCCATATCCATCCTAATAGCCCATGCTTCATCAGTTTGCCTGTCAGGGTGTAATGGGAGACAGTCAAAAGCCTTACTTAAGATAAACAGTGTACTGTACTCTCCCTTTATCCACCAACTAGTCATCTCATCAGATACCCAGCACTCTTTCCTGTGACAGATCTCCCTGCTTCATGTAATGGAGATCTTCATAAACTCGTTTTATTAAAACTTATTAGGCCACTTGGTATAGGGGTTGCTTCTAACTGCTGTAGAATCTGCAAGTGACACAAAACATAGAGCTTGTTTAACAGCACAGATCAGATGATTTGTGCAAGGTTGAATAGGACAGGAAGATTTTTGTCCAGATTGGGGGTGGGACTGTTGCTTTGTTTTGAAAAAGAGGAAAGAAATATGGACAAATGGGGGCTGCATTGCCACTTGCGTTGCTGAAATGGCACTGGAGGCTGCTTTTACAGATCAGCAACTAGAAGCAGCAAATGTGATCAATGAACACTCGGTGGGCAAAATGCTTAACATTCTTAACTAATTCTGAATTGCTTTGAAATATAGCCCTGGTATGTTTGGATATTCACGTAAGTTTCATCTCTAGACAGATTTAAGTTAGCCAGACCAAAACCTGCGAGTGGATACCACCACAAAATCCCTTTTGTGACTTTCAAACCAAACGAAATTTTTTTAAAAAATTAATTTGAATGAATATGACATAATTGAATACTTTGGATTTTTTCATTAGTTAGGCAGAAATGTTCAGAACACACTGCTTTTACCTTAGCAATCACTTCAGCAAATACTAGCTTACCTAGACCAAGTCAGCTGATAGGTTCTGATGGTATTTCCATCCTAAAGCACTGTTATTGCAAACAAGATTTAATTACGTACCTTCATTTAAAAGAGGTGCTGAGAGAATTCCTTCAATAAAAAGCACAGGAGAGAAAGGGTTTAGGTGCGAAAGTTGTACCAGTTAAGACACAGCAGAGAGATCACAAAAGAAATATTTGCTATAATTGCCAAAGCTCAGAAAATGAATAAAATTTAACTCTTCAATTTGATGACCTAGAAAATAGAGAGGAGAAATAATGTGCATATGAAAAGGATTAAAGAAGAAGCCAAGAAAGGAGGCTTAGTGGGTTTAACTGGGTGGATTGAAAAATTGTTTAAAGAATGATGAGATAACAGTAAAAAGAAATTCAAACTGGCTTTACCAGGAAACAGATCTACACATTTTTCTGTGAAACTTCCCTTGTATTATTTCAATAAAAGAAAGGTTCAGAAGAAAGTAACAGAAAATGAGCTAGCTGTGAATGATCTGAAAATAGCATACATGCACGTGCACACACACATTCTTTTGGCTTTTAGAGAAGAATATACAAAGAAAAGAGGGTACAATAATAACAACGTTTTCATTACTTCTGAGGTATTGAACTTGGCTGCAAAAGAAAGAGGACTAGATGTCTAATAATTAGAGATAAAGTAGAAGCTAGCAGAGATAATGGCATGTATTATGTAAACCAGGTAGCGTTACACACGGAGATCTTTTTACTGCTATCGTAATGCCTGTCAGAATCAAAAAAGGAACTGGAAGAGGGTATTTTTCTAGAAGAGAGGGGCATAACAAAGCTTATAATAAAAATCAGAAAGACAAATTAAATTTAAAATATCCACAGGGTTCTTGTCTAGCAAACATGAAAAAGTATAAGTTACATTAGCAAGCGATTAGTAAAAGGAACTTCAAGCTAGTAGGAGATATAGATATATTTACATATAAATATATATACAAGATGAATTTATTCAGGGAGTGCTTTCAGATATATCTGAAGTATATAATAAAAGAACAAAGGAAGAAGCTTGGTCAGATGGAGCTGTATTTGTTGTGTTTTTCTATTATTCACAAAGAGGTAACAACTACCCTCCTACAGCAGTTTTTAGATAAATTTCAAAAAGCATTCAGCGATACCGAACAAAGACTGTCCTTGTCAGTCATGAACAACCCACTTGCCACAAAAGGCCTGTCTTTGTTGTTGTTACATGTCTGGAGATTTTCTGATACAGGCTGTGATCACATTACCCATGGCAATAGCAGGAGGCACGCGNCCTTGACAGAAGGCAGCCTGGGGAAGTCACCGCAAGTGACCCCTTTGTGCCACTCCAACAAAGCCATCTGGCCTGTGGGACCCATGTGTGTGAAGCTCTGCTACAGCCAATGTGAAAATGTCCATCTTTTGGCCTTCCAGAGAACAGGAGGCAAGCGGGAGATGTGACAGCACTTCTGCCCTGCCAGGGAACCACTAAGGTGAGCAATCCAACCCAGGGACAGGACAGCAGTTTGTGGCAGCTGCTACGTGTCTGAGACCCCCATATTTTACTGTGAAAAACTTTCAATGCCTCCATTTTGAACCTGTAAATCTGAGCTCAGAGAGAATGTATCACAATGATGCTGACACCCCAAGAGTTAGAAATAGCTAACAATTCACCCAGAGAGTTACAGAGAATGAGAAGGGGCTAGGGAACAGAGTCTTGCCTTATTAGTGAAACAGGCATGATAGCTTTAAAGGACTGACCCTGAATAAAGGATCACCTGGGCTTTTATCAAATAGTGTGGGGTCATCCTGTGACTTGTCAGGTCCTGCTGTGTCACCTCTCTGTCTGTTTTTACTTGCTGTGTCTCTTGTCAGCTGTCTGGCCACAGGTCCCGTGCCCTTTATAATGCAAGGAGTCAGTGTCAGTTCACAGCCTCCTGATTCCAGCCACCGTGGAGACTCAGCCACCAGTGACCACCCTCTCAAGAAACCCATCGACTCAAAACAAGAGAAAGATTGAGCATGAGGACTAATTACCGTGAGAAGCAAGAGAACCATTAAACCAATAGAAAGTAAAATACTAATTAATAGGAGAACTCACCAATGAACTGTGATTTCTTTGTTTGCTAAAATGTAAATTGAATATTTCGTGTAATTGAAATGGACTGCCCATGGAGGTGGTGGAGTCACTGTCCCTTGGAGGTGGTTAAGACTGGATGTGGCACTCAGTGCCAACGGTCTGGTTGACATGGTGTTCACTTACAGGTTGGACTTGATCTCAGAGGTCTTTTCCAAGCTAATCGATCCTGTGATTCTGTAAATTTTTGAGAAATCTGAGCGCTTGATCTGTGTAAAACTTCCACCTTGCACCCTGCACAGAATAAAAACCGTCCCCCGTCTATAATGGGCCCCCTGTGTGTGTTTAGCGTCCCTAAATTGGCAACAACACCAGGTCACACCGAATGACTTCTGCCAGCTGTGCCCTGGGCTTGTGCCAGCCGCCACCACGCCGTCCCTAAACATGGGCCAGGACTTGCCACGGGGGAGAGCCCTCCACCAGGAACCCGCCGTCCTGCGGGCCAACNGGATTGAAAAATTGTTTAAAGAATGATGAGATAACAGTAAAAAGAAATTCAAACTGGCTTTACCAGGAAACAGATCTACACATTTTTCTGTGAAACTTCCCTTGTATTATTTCAATAAAAGAAAGGTTCAGAAGAAAGTAACAGAAAATGAGCTAGCTGTGAATGATCTGAAAATAGCATACATGCACGTGCACACACACATTCTTTTGGCTTTTAGAGAAGAATATACAAAGAAAAGAGGGTACAATAATAACAACGTTTTCATTACTTCTGAGGTATTGAACTTGGCTGCAAAAGAAAGAGGACTAGATGTCTAATAATTAGAGATAAAGTAGAAGCTAGCAGAGATAATGGCATGTATTATGTAAACCAGGTAGCGTTACACACGGAGATCTTTTTACTGCTATCGTAATGCCTGTCAGAATCAAAAAAGGAACTGGAAGAGGGTATTTTTCTAGAAGAGAGGGGCATAACAAAGCTTATAATAAAAATCAGAAAGACAAATTAAATTTAAAATATCCACAGGGTTCTTGTCTAGCAAACATGAAAAAGTATAAGTTACATTAGCAAGCGATTAGTAAAAGGAACTTCAAGCTAGTAGGAGATATAGATATATTTACATATAAATATATATACAAGATGAATTTATTCAGGGAGTGCTTTCAGATATATCTGAAGTATATAATAAAAGAACAAAGGAAGAAGCTTGGTCAGATGGAGCTGTATTTGTTGTGTTTTTCTATTATTCACAAAGAGGTAACAACTACCCTCCTACAGCAGTTTTTAGATAAATTTCAAAAAGCATTCAGCGATACCGAACAAAGACTGTCCTTGTCAGTCATGAACAACCCACTTGCCACAAAAGGCCTGTCTTTGTTGTTGTTACATGTCTGGAGATTTTCTGATACAGGCTGTGATCACATTACCCATGGCAATAGAACGAGGCATGCGAGGGAGCTGTTCAGCGAGTGTCCAGTGCACCTGGCCAATGGGATCCTGAAACCTGGAGGTGGATGCATTTTTGGTGGGACCTTGACAGAAGGCAGCCTGGGGAAGTCACCGCAAGTGACCCCTTTGTGCCACTCCAACAAAGCCATCTGGCCTGTGGGACCCATGTGTGTGAAGCTCTGCTACAGCCAATGTGAAAATGTCCATCTTTTGGCCTTCCAGAGAACAGGAGGCAAGCGGGAGATGTGACAGCACTTCTGCCCTGCCAGGGAACCACTAAGGTGAGCAATCCAACCCAGGGACAGGACAGCAGTTTGTGGCAGCTGCTACGTGTCTGAGACCCCCATATTTTACTGTGAAAAACTTTCAATGCCTCCATTTTGAACCTGTAAATCTGAGCTCAGAGAGAATGTATCACAATGATGCTGACACCCCAAGAGTTAGAAATAGCTAACAATTCACCCAGAGAGTTACAGAGAATGAGAAGGGGCTAGGGAACAGAGTCTTGCCTTATTAGTGAAACAGGCATGATAGCTTTAAAGGACTGACCCTGAATAAAGGATCACCTGGGCTTTTATCAAATAGTGTGGGGTCATCCTGTGACTTGTCAGGTCCTGCTGTGTCACCTCTCTGTCTGTTTTTACTTGCTGTGTCTCTTGTCAGCTGTCTGGCCACAGGTCCCGTGCCCTTTATAATGCAAGGAGTCAGTGTCAGTTCACAGCCTCCTGATTCCAGCCACCGTGGAGACTCAGCCACCAGTGACCACCCTCTCAAGAAACCCATCGACTCAAAACAAGAGAAAGATTGAGCATGAGGACTAATTACCGTGAGAAGCAAGAGAACCATTAAACCAATAGAAAGTAAAATACTAATTAATAGGAGAACTCACCAATGAACTGTGATTTCTTTGTTTGCTAAAATGTAAATTGAATATTTCGTGTAATTGAAATGGACTGCCCATGGAGGTGGTGGAGTCACTGTCCCTTGGAGGTGGTTAAGACTGGATGTGGCACTCAGTGCCAACGGTCTGGTTGACATGGTGTTCACTTACAGGTTGGACTTGATCTCAGAGGTCTTTTCCAAGCTAATCGATCCTGTGATTCTGTAAATTTTTGAGAAATCTGAGCGCTTGATCTGTGTAAAACTTCCACCTTGCACCCTGCACAGAATAAAAACCGTCCCCCGTCTATAATGGGCCCCCTGTGTGTGTTTAGCGTCCCTAAATTGGCAACAACACCAGGTCACACCGAATGACTTCTGCCAGCTGTGCCCTGGGCTTGTGCCAGCCGCCACCACGCCGTCCCTAAACATGGGCCAGGACTTGCCACGGGGGAGAGCCCTCCACCAGGAACCCGCCGTCCTGCGNCCCGCCGTCCTGCGGGCCAACGCCGCGGCAGGAGCCGGCACCGGCACCGGCACCGGCACTGCCCCTGGGCTTTGGGGCCGCCACCCCTGGGCTTTGGGGACGCCATCCCTAGGATTTGGGGCGGCCATCCCTGCGATCTGGGGACGCCATCCCAGCCAGGCAGCTGCCGCGCCGCGCACGCGCCCGCAGGTGCTCGCGCGTGCGCCCGGGGGTNTGGCGGGTCCCGACCGAGTCCCCCGGCAGCGCCCGGTGTCCCCCCCGCCCGTAGTGCTCGTCCCTGGGGGTGCCGCCTGGCCGGGCGGGGGCGAAGGGCCGGACTGTGCGGTAAGTCGGGCGGGAGGCTTTGGAAAGCGGCCGGAGAGACGCAACCCCAGTGCCGCTTCCCGGCAGCTTTCACGTGCCCGGGAGAGAGGCTTGGTTGCTAGGGTTGNTGATTGCTAGGTTTGGGTTGGGACAGCGTTTACTCCACAGGTGCTGCTTGTTTGGGGAGTTCCTCTTGGGCGTGTTGTGCCACGGCTGCGCTGGAAACCTTACTCCGCCGAGGACTGTGGACTCAGCTCTCGTAACTTTGCCCTTGTTTCTCTTTGGTAGCGATTTCTCTGCGTCAAAATTTCACCGGGGTGAAAGCGCATCAGTTGTGATTGGTAAGTTGCTGCTGTTCAGAATTATGTCTAATAATTGCTATTATATGCATACTCCTGAAAGGAGGTTGTAGTGAGGTGGGGGCCCATCTCTTCTACCGTGCCTGCAGTGAAAGGACAAGAGGAAATGGCCTTAAGCTGAGACAGGGGAGATGGAGATTAGATATTAGGAAAAAAAAAAAAACCACTGTAAGGATGGCCGTACATTGGAATAGATTGGCCAGGAAGCTGATGGAGTCACCAGCCTTGGACGTGTTTAGGAGGTGTCTGAATCTGGCACTGGTTGATGTGGTTTAGGGGTTACAGGGGGTAATGTGGGGTTGACTGTTGGACTCGATGATTTTAAAGGTCTCTTCCAACCTCGATGATGGTGGGATTCTTACTAAACCTGTACCCGTGTGCTAACTATTCTAGAGATTTGCTAGGGCAGACAGAACATGGATTCAGATGTCAGAGAGCAGAGTGTTCATAGCTTGAGTACAGGGCTTCTCTTCACTCTACTTAGTGATTGCAAGTATACTCACTCTGCACCATAGCAATTAAATGACACTGGTCTTGAGATGGGAAAGAGGATGGGAGAGCCAGTGTGGTGCCACATCTGATGTAGTCAGCCATGCTTCTCTCATCTTGACTGAACTGAGATAGGAGCTGTGAGGATACAGCTATCTCGCTTTTGGACATTGCTGGGACGAATGTGTGGATCCTGTACTGCTATCTACTGCTTTAAAATCTTCCTGTACAGCAAAGACCAGACTTCTGAAGTAAACAACTGGGGAATAAAGACAAGAGCCCAAGTATGGCTTTTCAGACACTGCTGTGATACTCCTCTACCTTTCAGCAGAGACTCAGAGAGGAGCTCTTCAGCTGTGCAAGTTAAAGGCTACTTGGGAAATGGTGACAGTAGTGAGGGACGAGATCTGTGTGTACCACTTACGTTGTCCCATCAACACTGCAGCATTCCCTCTATCTGTTTCCTCCTGGGACTGGGGAGCAAAATTACAGAATCACACAATATGCTGAGTTGGAAGGGACTCACAAGGATCATGAAATCCAACTCCTGGCCCTGCGCAGGACTGTTCCCGGCTGTATCAGACATAAGGCCTACACAGAAGACCTTCCACTTAACATCAAAATTCTGGCTCCCAGTAGCTGGAGGAATAGGGAATGATAGTCTGCCTTCCTTTTTTAGTGAGGACTGACTATAATTTCTCCAAACAGACAACTGCAGTGGCACTCCTTACTTTCTTTTAAATCACATTGTAACAGAAGGAAGAGTAAGGAGCATAGAGAACAAAATTCAGTCACAGTGAAGATAAGTAATATATTGATGGTAGTCAGAAATATTAAAAACACTGATAGTCTCAGGCTCCTGCTCTGTTCCTGTGGTTTTTTTAATTACACATGATTTAGTGAAAGAGGTTGGTGCACTTCTCCTTAGCATCCAATTCTGTGTTGGGTAGTTCTGAAGGGGTTGGGTGTGCCACAGTGAAAGACACTGCCAGAATGTGCAGGCTCTCAAAGAAAGCAGAAGCAGTTGGAAAAGTAAAACTGCAGAACAGGAAGAATTGAACTAACAAACTAAGGATATAAGAATTTTTTCACTCCATAGTTTAGAAGTAACCAAGATGATGGTGTTTGATCTGCTGTCAGTTCATTGTCATAGACTGTGTGAGAGAATAGAAGTTACCAGATGGTCTGAGTCACAGTGCAGAAACATATTTTTCTTTTTAGGTAAGTTTGAAAAGCAGAAGGGGAATTTTGGATGGTGTAAGACTCATGATGAGTTTGCTGTAAAATGACAAGGATGATATACCATGATAGTGATGGGTTGTGCAGGGCCCAGGGGGTGATGGAGCAAGTCTGTGACTGCCCACTGCATTTCCCAGAAACTGCAGCAGGACAGAACGCTGGTTGGAACTTCTATTAGTGTTGTCTTTCTTTGCATGTGCTTAGTGGTGGGCTGGGGAGTCGTTTCTTTCAGAGGAAAAAAATTGATTGCTTGTTCTTCCTTGTCTCTGCTTATCAACTGCTGGTAACTGTGCTTCATTTACTGATAATGATGCCTCTTTGACATATTAGGAAGCTGCCCTTGGTAAGGTCAATAGTATATATTGGGTTTTTCCCAAGTTGGAAAAAACCTGTCTCTTTACAGCATATTATTGAATTCCTGTTTTGGCTATGATGTTTTGTAAGTAATCAGGTGTCAAGAGACAGATTTTCTATGGAATTGTAGAGGACCACATTTGGCCATGAAGAACAGTGATGTATTTTAGCTCCCTGTAAAAAAACTGAAGGTAGGTCCTCCATGTCAGATGCTTTCTGTTCTTGAGTATTTTCCTACAGAACTGAGGAATAGAAAGGGAAATGCAGTATCAGTGTACCTTATTTCCCACTATTTCAGCACTGTCTAGGATTTAGTTACCCTTTTAAACTATATTGTGGTGGCATAACCAGTGGTGAATTAATAGTTTGTAATTTAAAACTAGCATATATTGTGCCTTTCACATATATTTTCCAGTGTTCTCCTGGTGCAGTACTTTGCGGAGGAATGCAAGCTTCAAAGACTGAAAATAGGAAAAAAACAGAACCATTCTACTGGCTGTCAGTGGCAAAGCCTAAGACCAGTTCTGAGATTGTAAATGAAGCCAGAGATGCTCTACGAACAGTAAGAACTCAAAGACCATTCACACCTACAGACAAACAAAGGAAACTTTTTGGGTCTCGATCCTCACGATGTCCTCAAAATAGACCCGCTTCAGTTTTTAGGTACTGTGGCTTTAAGATTTTTTCAAATATCCTTTAGCAGCAAGAGATTTGATTCTGTAATTATGCTTCCGGTGATTATTTTCCCTGTGTTAATCTGTATTCCTAATCACATTCTTTGCCTTCTTCTAATGATCCTTACTGTTGGTGTTAATCTACATGTCCAGGAAGTTCCTGTGGATTAGAGCTACCAGAGACAGTCATTGTTAGAGCTACCAATGTGGGGAGTAGTATAAAATATAAGTCTGTTACTTATCTTTTCTTGAGACAATTGAATGCTTTTAATTGAGATAGTCTTCAGCTTTTTTCCTAGAACATGTGAAAGCTTGCTTGTCTCCCATAACCTATACGCTAGATCTTTTTTCAGAGCCTTCTGGGATCTTTTAAATGTAAATTTTTAGGTCCTGAAGTTTGAAATGCTCGTTTTCAAGGAAAGTTTATGCTACCTCAAAATTATTTCTAGGTGGAGTTTTGTTAGCGTGAAGTGCTCTTGTCACTTTTCCTTCCTTCCCTTTCCCCATATTCACTGGCAAAGGGAAGAAGCATGCAATTAAAAACAACAACTGATCACAAAACACTGGGTCTGCTTTATTCTAACTGTGTTTCATTTCTTTGTTAGTCTTGATGCATCCAGTTTTGATTTGGGTGAATCAAGACCACTTTCTGGTGTTCGTCTAAGCCCACTGGCTCATGTAAGTACTCTGGAAATAATTTATGCAGTACTGATACAAAAATACGTGTCTTGGTAGTGTTAGGAAAAGAAATGGTTTAAAGACATTGGGGAAAAATGGAGGCTCGTTGTAACGTTAGTCTGAGACTTACAAAGTCAGTTTTGTCATTTTTTCCCCAAAAGAAACCTGAAAATAATTTAGATTACTTAAATATTGCTGTATTGCTTTATGATACTAAGTGACATTAACGAGAATCAGAAGATGGATACTTGAGTCAGCTTTCTTGTGTAAGTTTACTAAAATAGATGAAGTTCATGAGCATGAACGTGAGCCAGCAACGTGCCCTCGCTGCTAAGAAAGTGGCTGGTGGTGTCTGGGGCTGCATTAGAAGGGATGTTGCCAGCAGGTTGAGGGAAACGATCCTTCTCTACTCAACACTGGTAAGGTCACACCTGGCATGCTGTATCCAGTTTTGGCCTCCACAGTACAAGAAAGACGTAGAGCTACTGGAGAGAATCTGATGAACGGCCACAAAGGTGATGAAGGGACAGAGAGAAAGAATGTTCAGCCTGGAGAACACCAGGGAGGATCTTATCCATGGGTGCAAATACCTGAAAGGGGGTGCAAAGAGGATGGGGACAGCCTCTTTTCAGTGACTGGACCAGAGACAGCGGGCACAAACTGGGACACAGGACATTTCCTCTGAACTTCAGTAAACAGTTTTCAAGCTTTGACGGTGATGAAGCCTTGGCACAGGTTGCCCAGAGTTCTTCAAAAGCTTCTTGGCTGTGGTCCTGGGCAACTGAGTTTAGGTGGCTGTAGTTGAACATGGGGCTTGGACGTCCAGAGGTCTCCTCCAACCTCATCTATTTTGTGGTTCTGTGATCGGTAACTTGAAGGTAACTAGGCGGTTGCTTTCTATTTGGCTTACATTTCTATAGAATGTCATTATTGTAGTTTATTTCAAAACAGATAGAGGTCCTTTAAGAACCGCCTTTCTCCCTCTGTGAAAACTGTGAATTGTTTTCAATTTGTAAGTGTATCTGCTCTTTCACAGTTTTTTTTATATTTGGTCTTCAACTATAAGATTAAGTTACAGCCATTTGTTTAGTACCCGAGATAACAGCATGCTATAGCAATTAAATGTGCTTGCTGTATATGTTGCTTCTTCCAGACAGTAACCTTTAGGAAATTCTTTAGGAAAGCATTCTTTAGGAAATTAAGGGAAATATCCAAGAGATGTTATACTTCAGTAGTTTGGGTAAGGTAATATTACATAACATTATATATGCTTTAAAATGAAACTATGTTTAGATTATTAGAAAAATTTACATGTATATGAGTCAAGTTTAAAAGTTCTGAGCATACTTCTATTTAGATTGTCTATATCTAAATAGATACATACAAAATAGATATATATATATAAAACATATTATATATATATCTAAACATTTCGATTTAAGTACTGGTGTTAAATTTTCATTTATTTTGTGTGTGAGAGTGGAAAAAAAATTAGAGAAAACTACTGACCAATGCAAAAACTGCCTTTTTTGCTTTATCACATCGGAGATAAATTACTATACTGTAAATGGAAAGCTTGTATTAATCATGGTGGTTGTGGGGAGTTGGTCTCGTCTGTTGGCTTCTTCAGCTAATACTGTGGAGAGCTCTGAAGGATCAGCTGGAGACTTTCTAGTGGATCCTTTATTTTAAGGAAATTGTTATCGATCTTAGAGGTCAGTGCTTTTATGTAGGGCAAGGGCACAACAAGTGCTTGGTACTAGAGATTTGGGGGCTTGTTCACATCCTCTGAGATGCAAGATACTGTCATAAAACTAGGACTTTCATGTTTCTGGATCTGCATGATTTGTCTCAGTGTGATAGGAAGTAGTACATAGGATGTGAACATATTTGAAGTGTTTTGGAAATACTATTTTAATGCTCAAAACCAAATCAAAGAATAGATGTATCTCTAGAATTGTTAGCAATAGTCATTGGCAAAATATTTTCTTTGATAAATAAGCTTGCTGCAGATGTAGTTAAATGAGTATTTATGTGGAATAAATAATTCTGAGTTGTTCTGCTCAAGCTAGTTTTTGTTTTCTGCACCCCTGAATGTTGGCTTTTAAATGGCTTTCTGTGGTGATAATGGTATAGACATCTGGTTTGTTCAGTAGAATGGTATCATTAGATTCAGGATATGAAAATTTCTTGATGAGCAAGCCAATGTAACTTCTGTTCCATTCTGAACTTAGCCCTTTGTTGGAAATTATGTGTGGGTGGTTTTTTTTGGTTGTTGTTGTTGTTGTTGTTGTTTTTTGTTTTGTTTTTTTTTTATTTTTACTTATATGAAAATTAAATTATCTGTGCTTNTTGTTGGAAATTATGTGTGGGTTGTTTTTTTTGGTTGTTGTTGTTGTTGTTGTTGTTTTTTGTTTTTTTTTTTTTATTTTTACTTATATGAAAATTAAATTATCTGTGCTTTTTTTTAAAAGTCCCTTTCATCTTTGTCACAGAAACCAACACTAATCACTTCTGAAAAAGATGAAGATTCTTCTGTTTTCCTTCCAAAACCTCCTGCTGGTGCTGCAGAGGTTAGAAAGGTCAGCAGTGCTTGGAAAGGTTTATATAGAACAACTTCTCCGGGAGATTTATTTTCTGCTAAAGCGGTTCCTCTGGATCAGAGTAAGAATGTTTTGATACGTATTATTTGCTAGAAAAATAACTGCCTGATGGGTTTTAATATTGGTAATTACATGAATTATTAATATATGAAAGGACTTGCGTGTCCTTTCAGTGTGAATTGTGGAAGTATTTAAGTGGGTTTAAGACAGTTTTGAAACTGTGGTTTCCCAAAATGATGCTGGCTTGCACTACTGAAAGCGAGTTGAAAGCTACTCAGGTGCCTCCTTTTCCTATAGGTTTACAAGTAATGGAATTTTACTGAAAGTTGTCTTCAGTGAGTAAAATTAACATTAAATGCTGACATGTTTAAAGAGATAATGAGATGCCATCATCTAAGGAGATTCCCTGATGGATTATTTAGCATAAAGGGAGGAATAAAAAGGAATGATATGTCTTGACAGGCTTCCAACTACATTGTATTTGTTGTTAAGAGTTTCATTAGTGGAGACTTAATAAAGGTCACTAAATGTGGGATTTAAAAGTAATTTTCTTGCAGATGGGAAATGGCATCTTGGCTTCCTGCATGTTGGCTCCTAATGAAGTGTGCTGGGACTCTGTCTTTAGTGAAGAAGACTCATTTGTAATAATGACAATTTGTACATTGTCTGGGGTTGTTACTTTACATGATAAACTGAATATCTCACTTTTTACCTTATTGCAAAATAAGTCTTACATTAAAAGTACTAAACTTTACTTCATTATTATGTATTTATTCTCTAAACATAGCTTTATATAATGTACCCCTTCTTGTAGCCTTAGTAAGTTGATGTTACTGATTGAAGAAGTGGAGAAGCTAATGTAGTTGTAACCTGCCTTGGTCTCTTCTCCCCTTTTGGGATCATGCAAATATTTATGTGAGGGTTTTTTTGGTGGAGGTTCTTATTGTGTGTACATAGAAGACAGAATTAACAGCTACTTTTTTCCTGAGTTCCTTCATAATATTCAGGTCCTGAAATACAATCACTTTTTTCTCAAGGTACAATCCACCTATTGGTAAAAGGGAAATAAAAAAAGGTGAAATATTAAAACTTTAAAACACAAACCCGAAAGACGTTCAGAAACACTGTTCATAAGAAGACATTGACAGCCTTACTCTTAATAGTCTTAAGCTTTCTCACCTTTTGAATTGATACAAGTAAATTTTGATAATGTAACACGACAAGCAGTAATTAATAAGAACACTTGAACCAAATGTACTCTCTTTGACTATTTCAGATGAAGAGAAGCTGGGTTTTGAAGAACCAACTATGATGATGAATGATCTTGACAGAAGTAATAGTAACTGCTTAGCAGAGCAAAAGTTGTATACATCATTTAATGATGAAAGTAGACAATTGATTTGTAATGAGCATATCACCAGATCAGGAAGTGAAGACTCCGTGGAAGGGACACCAGGAAAATTTTCACTTCAGCTGCGAGGAGAAAGGTCAGCATTGGTCAAATATGGTAATGTGCATCTTCCACACAACCCTCTTCCTAGATACTTAATTGTGCAAGTGTCAAAATGCTTAAAATTAGTGGAATTTGAAGATAACATTACATATGCTTTAAAGTGAAACTATGGTTAGATTATTAGAAAAATTTACATTTCTTCTTTTAGCAAGTTTCTATGTTCAAAAGACTAATTTGTAAAAAATTGTTGGTAGAAATTTGTTTGATATGCAATAACTTTTGTTTGATCGTTAACATTTCAAAACTAAGTCTTCTAATCATTGCACGTAGAATCCTCAAGTTTAAATTTGATGTGCTTGCTTTTGCCCTTTAGTCCAGTTGTTTTAAGGTGGTATACTGCCTTCACTTAGCTTGACAGGTGAGTAGAGCCATGCTTTCATTTCTGGTATGTGATCATACACCAAAACCAGGCTTAAACTCATCGACAATAGAAGCAGAATTTTTTGTGACTTTGAATTTTTAGTTCTTTTTTTTTTTTTTTCTGACCGAATTGGTGTAAGAGATTAATGAGACTGACATGCCTGTGGTCTGTTTTTACTGAACCTGGAATATCATATCGTATCATATTACTTTAATTCATAATCAAGTAATTTGTTTTTCTTTTGATTCAGACATGAATTCTTGCACAGGGAGGAATAGTTCCATGGCACTATGTATAGCTGGTGTATCAGGTGCTGCATTAGTAGTCACATGAAGAACTGCTTTGTGCTAATAACATTGACAGATATGGCGATCGCAACAACGAAGAGCAAAAAGCACTTTATTTTCAAAACACGTCCTCATAAAACTTGTTCACTCTTAAAAATATATATTTGCCAGTATCTTCTCTCTAGTGTGTTTGTATGCTTTGGGAAAAGCTGTTTCCCTGGATATTCTTAAGCACCTTTGATATTAAATATTGTATTCTTAATTTTATAATATGAAAGGCCTTTCATTTGCTAACTTGATGGTGGCACTTAATAGTTTAGAGAATGTTGTCCATTGAGGCTGTTATAGGAAATGATACATAACAGAGCTATCATAGCACTCTTTTATATTAAACTGTAAGCAGGATTTTAAAAAAAGACAGATTCTGAAAGAGTGAAGACTTATTGTAGCAAAGAAAAAACTCCATGAGTGTGGAGGGAGGAAGAATGAGAAAAGCAGAGATGAAAAATGTAGGTGAAAAAAAAGGAAACTAAAGCACCAAGGAGAATGCTTCACTGCAATATAATTCTCTCCCTTTAAAATCAGTGATCTAATAACTTCTTAGATAAAGACTATTTGGATTGTCATACCACATAAATTACTGTAGTTTGAATTTTATTTACTAAAGGTATGGTGTGAAGTACTTTCGTGTTGCAGTGGAAATGGGTAGTTCCTTTTGTGGAATATGCATCCTGCTGTTTTCAGTTCTGCTTTCAGTTTGGATTGCTGTTTTAGTTGATGGTGTCCAAGTGCCTCTAATAGGAAAGGATTGGTTGATACTTTTGCTAATTGGAAAGAACGACCTTCCTTCTCAGTCATAATTTTAAAACTTGCATGTATAATTGAACAGCTAACCCATTAGACATGCTTCCTGTCTGTTCAAAATTATACACTTCTTTTTATAAGAACAAGAGCTCTGCAAGTTTTTGATTTTGCATTTTTGTTACTGGTGCTTTTTGCAATCACGAATCTCATACATCACTTAAATTAGATCTCAAATTACTGGCCTTAAGATAATACAAAAAATTGCTTTCCAATATTGTTCTGACTAGTTTTCTCCAAAATGGAAGAGAAATATAACATTCCCTCATCTTTCTGTGTTGAATGCAAGATCTGTATTTTTGAATGGCCCATTTTTACCTCTCCTGTGGGTTGTGGATGCTTTCTGGGTGCTCAAGTCAGAGATAGGCTTTTACCAGTGCTGCCTTAAGTGAGGCTTCCTGACACCCTTTAGGTGCTCAGATGGCTTAGAGTACCACATGTCTCTGCAGTGCTGCAAGATGCACAAGAGTAATACAAAATACTTTCCCTTTAGCCACAGACAAAGATCTCTCATCTGTATCAGCCCAAGCAGTTCATGCCATCGTGTGATGGGATGGCTGTAGATAACCTCAGCTGCTCTCACACGTTCTAACTTCTTGCTAAGACTTACACCATGGAGCACATTGGTCCAGTGTTTGGGTGTGATACCACACAAGTCATGCAAACCTTGTTCTGTGTGCTCCTGTGAGTTCAGAGATGTCATTCTTCATCTGACAAGGCAGTTGAAAAGTACCACAAACCGAGCCTTCTATATGGTTTGTTGAGTTTGGTCTTCATGATAGTTGTATGTAAAAGGCTCCAGAACCATAGAGGGAGGGATCATTGCAGTGAGAGATTTGACATTTGTTCTCAGTAGAACATGTTTAGAGGTACTAAATGATTGTAAGGTTAGATTGCATCTGGTTCAGTGTCATAAATACTTGAGGCATCTTGTATGGGGTTACAAGGTATTTTCTATTTAAAGTACATTGCATTCAGGAGTAGTAGGATGAAAGCTTAAAGGGATGTGAAATCTTTTATTATGTGGAGTCCTGTCATTCTCCATATGAAGCAGGTGTCAACCTCAATTCTATATCTCAGTGGTTTAAAATCCTTGCAGGAATTAAGCAAGAGGATTGTAGAAATAGTACACTTCATACAGGAGAAGGTGTGTGGGACTTCCTACTCCCCTTTTCCTACAGTTCCTATACATGTACTGAAATAACTTTCCTAATGAAACTTTTTCTGCTAATGAGGAAACAGTAGAGCATGCCAAAACAGCATGGCAGATTCCTGCCATTAATGCTATTATATTTATTTTAAAAAGAACAGAAGGGAGGTATTCTTTTCCAGCAAGAGACTTGCTCACTTTTTATCTGACATTCTTTTGTTGTCCCAAAGACTGAAGAAAAGCAAGAACAGTGCTAATGAAATGACTACTGCTTTATAAAGGTACTGGGGGGAAAAAGGAGAAAAGGACCTTTTGAGGGGAAAAGTTGTTTGCCATTTTGTTTGCAATTCTGTTTTGCAAATAACAATCTAGTTGTAATAGAATAGGTATATTAATTAAAGCAGATTGAATTTATTGACATGTTGCCTCAGGAAAGCTAGGAACAATTTCTGGCAATCATAAGGAAGCTCAGTTTTGTTTACATCTTCCTCCAGCCGTTGTGCCTTGCCATCTATTGTGATTGCTATAGAAGTGAAACTTCTAAAATGTTTTCTGCATTCATATATTTCAACAGAAGTGTCAACAGTGATGGCAGATTTGCTGATGAAGAGCAACAGTTTCCCTGGTGAGAAAAGATGATGATTTTTTTTTTCCTACTCCAATTTCTCAGTATTCTGAAAGCTTAGATGTCATTCCAGGACTCCTTAAAAGCAGAGGTACCTTCAGTGAGGAAGAGTTTGGAGGCAAATGGTTCATTCCCAAGTGGCCTGTTCTTTTTTTAATAAGTGAGTTTTATAAAGAGCTACAAAAGGATTAGCAGGTGCTGTAAAGAAGACATACTGTGCCCTGTTTTCTCTCACCATTGGTCTCTTCATTAAATGCCTGTTCTACAGTATCCTTGAGATGTATTCGTCTTCCATGAGAGTAGTTTCTCTTCCTTGTGCTTTTTTAGAGTTTTGGAATATTTCAATAGAAAATAATAAAAGCAGGGGATTAAATGATAAAGTGAATCGTATACTCATAGAATAGGGTGGGTTGGCGGGGACCACTGGAAATCACTTCTCTCTGGTTGCTTAAACTGCCTTCACATCTATGCCCAAAATATACATTCCTTTTCTCTTCAAAGAAAAGGATTCCCACAGAGGAGAGAGATTTTTTTTCCTGAGGGGAACACTCATTCTGTTTTGCTCTGGATGATTTTTTCAAAATGAATGACATGGTGTGGATATTGGTTTGTTGTGTGGTTTAGCTGATTCTCCAGATTTCTTTCAGNTTTTTAAATTATGTATATTGACAACTTTTGGAATTCTCATAAAGACAGGGAGACAGGAAATTAATCTACTCCCAACTAATCTTTATCTGTTTTTGCCTCAGTTCCACTGGCTATTTGGACCACTACTTTAAGAAAGAAACAATTGAGTGGTGGGAAATCTTTCACAGGTAGAGCTTTCTACAGAGTTTTTCAGGTTGTGCCTGGTTTGGTATACTGAGAGAACACTGGGAAAGAGGAATTCTTTTTTTTTTCAGAACTTATTATAGACTTCTAAAGAAAAGGGTAAGAGGTAACTGTTGTCTCTGGTCTCTTAGCTCACAAAAGAGACAGTGGAGTTTGCCCTCATTTTTACAGTGTACTCCAAAGAGTCTTTCCACTCTAGTGAGTAGTTTCAGGCCAACATCATTGGTCTCCAAACCTGGGAGATCTAGGTCTTGAGAGTCCTTACTCCCAATTGAACTGTAAATCTGGAATGGTCAGTGTGCCAGGCAAAGGGTAAAGAAGGAATGCCAGTTCAGTCTGGGTAGACCTGTAGTAACAATGGATTTAAATTTATTTTCTTTTTAGAAATGCAATGCTTATGCAAGATTCAAGTTAGGAAGATGACAATGGTGTGGTTTTCAGATTCAAATATATTTAGGCTAGTGGTTTAGGTATTTTTTTATTGTTAGAATTAGACTGTCAGTTGTCTGCTTGCCTAAAAATACTTTGCCACAAATAGATACTGTTAGTATTTTCAGTATTAGACAGAACATACAAGGACTGTGAAGAATTAAAAGGATAAGGACAGAGGTTTTTCATCAACCTTGATTATTCTTTTAAGTCGCACTGTTTAACATGTGCGTGAGGTTCTTCATCAACAGCCTGTATAAATAAGAAGTACTGTATTTTTTTATCGCTGGAGTTGCCATAAGAAATGAGCTATTCCTGTGGTTGTGTTTATAGAATTGTTATTTGCTCATCTTCAGGATGACTCAGAGTGTAGTTGGTGTATTTGTCAATATATTTTTGCAAATTATGTTGTCTAGTTACCTTTTCTAGTATCAGTGGTATCAGTTATACACTTGATTATAGTTTTCACTCCCTTTGTTTTTTTTCTCTTCTTATGGTGTTCCTTATAATCCTCTGCAGTTCCTGAAATAATGTTAGGACATCTATATTACCAGATTTTCAATTATTTTCCTGCTTTTGAGAAGTTTTGTGGTTGAAAAACAAGACTGACTTGAGTTTTGTGTAATTGGCTTAATACTTTATTTTATATCTCTTTTAGCCGTCTGCAAGTAATTTTGTCTCCATTGTTTTTTTGGAAAGGAAAATAGTCTTTAAAAACTGAGCTGTTATACTAGGTTTTTTTCCTTTGAGGCTTATTTCCAGATTGTGTTTATCTCTCTTGTTTGTCCCTCAGATGGCATCACAGAATGGAAGACTCTGTGGTAGCTGAGCAAAGTAGGGACAGATTCTCTTAAGAGGCTCAGTGAAGGTCAATTCTTTGTCTAAAAGGAGATAGGGTCCTTTTCAAGTGCTAAGTTACGGGTCAGGAAGAAATCATCAGTTGGTTTGTAATAAAAACCACAAAAACAAATTCCCTACTATTCAATCAATGAAAGACAATACCAAAAGCTAATTCTGATGTCCTTCTGGCAACATAAAAGGTCTGGATAGTATAATGAAATCGGAATAAAGGGATTAATGAGAAATGCAAATGTTAATTGGTATGTGGAAAAATTAATTTCTGTGAGAATAAATGACAAAACAAAATACTAATTTTTCTCATTTTGCCAAAA
Source organism: Pachycephala philippinensis (assembly GCA_013397055.1). Taxonomy (NCBI): domain Eukaryota; kingdom Metazoa; phylum Chordata; class Aves; order Passeriformes; genus Pachycephala; species Pachycephala philippinensis. The sequence goes on from VWZT01004107.1 coordinate 578,809, forward strand.
GCTAAAACATTTCCTACTAGTTTCCTTTGGCAAAAATACTGGGATGTTTATACTTCCTTTCAAAGTCTACAGAGCAATGTCTTGTTGTTAACATGAGTAATTTTGGTTTAGAGTTAGAGCTCTAGTTTCTTGCTCACTAAACACTTAGAGTGGAAGGATCATGGTAGCAGGGGTTTGTGTTCTGAGCAGTGGCTCCTAAGCATTGCGTAAGTGAACCTGCTCTGAGAAGATCCGTTGCAGTTTCTCTCACTTGCTGCAGCTCCGCATCTGACTCCCCTTCTTTGCCTTGGGGCCCTTGCACCACTTTGTCCCTTGCTGCTGGCTCAGGCTTTGCTCCCTTGTCCTTAGTGTCCTAATTCCCAGGATCACCATTAGCTTCTTTAACTTTCCCTGGAGCCGCTATCTTCTTTTTGAGACAAAGCTGCTGAGTTTGGCTGTGCCCTGATAAACTTGGTCTAGAGCCCTATGTATCTTTGCACAGGGCTCCACAGTGCTCCTGCCAAGAGATCTGATGGGCTGTGCATGAGACCGCTGTTCTGAATAATTTAGAAAAAGTGGTAAATGGCAGTAAGTAGATAAACAACCCATTGGCTGATACACCAGAGGGTTGTCCAGAGGAGCCTCAACAGGCTGGAGAAATGGTCTGATAGGAACCTGATGCAGTTTAATGAAGACAAATGATAAGTCCTGCATCTGGGACTGTTATGTACTGGGGGAGATCCAGCTGGGAGGCAGCTTTGCAGAAAAAGACCTGAAGGTCATGGCGTACACCAAGTTCATAGAACAGCTCATGATGGGAGAGACCTCAAAAGATCATCTGGCCCAATGATTTGTGGAAAAGAGAGCCTAGATGAGATTATCTGGCACCCTGTGCATTTGCGTCTTGAAAACCTCCTGTACACCTGGACTGCTGGGACCAGCTCCAGGTTCCCTAATGCAATAGAGATATGAAACGGCTGGAGGGAATCCAGCTACTGAGATATGAAGGAATCCTTTGTATGAGGAAAGGCTGAGAGAGCTGGAACTGTTTAGCGTGGAGAAGAGAAGGCTTGGCAGGGGTTCTTATCAATGTCTTTCAATACCTGGAGGGAGGGTGCGTTGTGACACCGTGATTGATTGTGTGACAAGAGCTCTTTCTTCTCCCCCATGGCAGGCACTCAAAACAGGAAAAACTATTTACCTGTGACCGTTCCTTTTAAGGATTTATTGGTTGTATATACTTTCACAACACCTCCTTGCAGCTTTTCCCTTTGTAGTCCATATAGAGTTTGTGAATCTTGGGTTGAAAGGAAAGCGCTCAGCTGCTTAAATAGCCAAATGATCCTTATCCATAGAAGGCATGCCATCCTGGATAGTGCTAGCAATAAAAATAAACCCAGATTACAGTGTAGATGTGTAGTCACACTCTGAATATACATGTCAGTAATCTCTCAAAGAACATTCTTTCTAAATGGCCTATCTGTTTAAGGATTATCCACAATCAAGGGGACTGAACTCTGATCTAGTCTGAAAGAACACCTTTGTGCCTATTCGTCATTTTGATACATCTGGCTTGCCTGAACAGGCCCCCAGGATCTGCTTAGCATTGCTAGAAATCTCTTCTTCCTAAAGCTCAGTGAAATGTCTTGATTTTTGGGTGTACATACACCATGTCTGGCTTTCCAGTGCACACAACGTATGTTGGTAAAATCAGATGTTCAGTGCTTGTATTTATGTATAAACAGTCTGCATCTACTGCAGTGCCTAGACTGTTTTTAGAGCTTTGTGAAAAGTTAGAAATTGCTCTCCTAGACTTCTGCAGACCTGAAAACATAGATATATCAAGGATCCAAAATAAAATTTGTAAAAATTTCAGTCACATTTTTGTGTTTTAAATAAACTAGAAGAAGGAATTTTGTGGGGGCTGAAGGGGATGTAATGAAAGAAAATACACTGGGGAGAAATTGAATGACTGTGAGGGGAAAATGGAACAAAAAAGGTTTGTTTACCTTATCAAAATAAAGACCAAAAATAAAAGGGCTCTAAGGTTAAACAATTAAACTATCTGGGGCTTAGATTTGCTTCTGAGGAGGGAACTTAAAGATAAGAATTGTGGTTCTATATATACAGAAAGGACTCTGCAGATATAGATGTGTAGAAATCATGTGCTCATAATTAGAGTTTTTTGGCTTAATAAAAAGGGCATGTTTAAAAATGGAAAAGAAGTCTGTTTCCAGACATCAGATCGTGTCTACAGTCTATGGCTTCTTTACAGCATTTACTCAGGGCATGCTGTGCACAGTCTGTGTGTTAGTAGCTCTCTGCCTTTTTAAGAATCTGTTCAGATTTCGGTTTACATGGGATAGTCCCAGTTCCTGTCTCTACTTTAATAGAGAGTCCATAGGTCCACTTTACATGGGTGCAAAAGGCGATGCTCATAACCTCTGGATAAGCAAAGTTATGTGAGACCTTGGCACTTGCAGAAGGAGATACTATGGGGTTTACAACGTTTTCCATCCCCACTGCCCTTGTCTTTTTCTCATTCCCCTTTATTCCTACTCTTCTGTTTGAAAACTAACCTGTGTATTCTCCATGCTTTATTACACTATCTCAGTTTGCGTGCTTCTCTGTTCTTCTCCCACTTCATGTTATCTAGTTTTGTCTCCCAAAGCTGTAAGAATATGTAAGATGTTACAGGAATGTTACCATGAGGAGAGGGTAGTGTCAAGAGGGAATGCCTTGAAGCTGGACAATTCAGAAAAGATGGACATGTTTTCTTTTTGTTCTAGTTAAGCTTTGCTACCTTGTTGACCACAGGTGCTTGATAGATATAATTCTGTAGAGAAGCATTAAATTGTTAGTATTAGGCCATATGCCCCTCTTAACTGGTAACTAAATAATCAGGGGCACCAGGGATACATCTCTACGAATAATTAATAAAAATTAAACAAAGGAGTTAGTCTCTGGCTTGGTGGCTGTCTACAGTGTCATAGGTTATGTTAATACAATGGAACTATTTTTAATTCCCTCCCTATTTTTAATACCCACACACAAGGTACTGGCTGGGAATGTCCCTACCTCTGCTTGTCTGTGCCCTGTGCCCAGGCATTTGTTAAGGAAAGTAACACCTTTCTTGGGTTACTACGAAACTGTAGCAGGGGCACTGCTAAGGGTCTAAATCTATGGGACAGTGTGAGCCAAAATTCAGACCTATGGCCAGACTCTTGTGTTGCTGGTAAAGAGGTAGCCAGATTCTCAGATGTTTAAGGTGCAGTATAAGGAAGGAGCCCAAGCACTATTCCTCCACTGGGATCTTAAATTCCCATTTCTGATTCAAACCTTGCTGTTGTGTGCAGCTTCTTTGGAGATTAGTAGTTCAGTTCTTTGCCTCTGGGATGTGGTTCGTAGAAATGTAGTTTTCCCTGGAATACCATGGAAGGGTGAGAATTTGCAGATTTACTATTAACAAGAGGCTCATGGCAAGAACAAGCAAGTAAACATCTAAACATGCAGAATTTCTGAATAAAAGCAGCTTTCACTTAATTATCCATTATTTCACCAGGGGAGAATACTGAACATGTATTGGGTCTGCCTTAGACGGAGTTTATTTTGCCTGGAGCAGCCCTCACAGTGCTGTGCTTTGCATTGGTAGCTGGAAGGGTGTTGTTGACAGCACACCAGCATTTTGGCTACTGCTGAGCAGTGCTCCACAGCATCCGCACTGTCTCTCCAACGTGTGCCTGTCACCAGTATGCTTGGGGTAGGCAAGGTCTTTTGAGGGGACATAACCAGGACAGCTGGACCAGACTGACCAGAGGGATTCCATGCTGTATGATGTCTGCTCGGCAATAAAAGCTAAGACAAAGGAAGTGATGGGAGATTTATTATTATGAGGTTTGTCCTCCAGAGCAATCACTGTGTGTACTCAAGCCCTACTTCCTTGGAAATGGCTGGACATTGCCTACTGGTGGGAAGTTGAGCATAAATCTTTTGTTTTTCTTTGCTTCTGTAAGCGGCCTTTGCTTTTGCTTCATTAAACTGTTTTTGTCTTGACCCATGAGTTTTTCTCGATCTTGTTTCTACCCTCAGTCCTGCTGAGGAGGGGAGTGAAAGGAGTGGTGTGATTGGGCATCTGGCAGCTGTCCAAGGTCAACCCACCACACCACACTTCTCCAGTACTGGCTCACTTTCCTTTTGGAAGTCCTCACGCTCTGTGTACATTCAAGGAAGCAGTGTTCTTCATTGAGGCTACTATGATTTCTTTTATATGAGAAGGATAAAAAGGATCCAGTTGCCAAGTTCTTTTTCTTCTGTAAATCATCAGAGCCTCTGTCAGTTGATTTCTTGATGAGCCCCTTATCAGAAGATCAGAATTCTGCCAATTGACTTTGTTTCCAAGGCAACCACTCTCTTGACAAGCCAGTTCCCTTCAATAGTAGGTAACTTATCTTTTAGAATAGGTTGATTATATTTTAACGGCATTGTTCTTAATAAGATACTTCTATTTAAGTTTCAGTCCTAAATGAAAACATAAAGATAATGAAACAAAAGTCTGTGTAACTAAAATGAAGTTGGCAGAGTGGTAAAGCTACATAAAGGGATTTCATAATCTCTCACAGAATTCATAAATTGTACATATTCCCTAAATATAAGCCTGCCCACCAGTCATTCCCATTTATATAGGTATTCAGTGTATTCTTTTTCTGAAAATAATGGAAGTTTGGGTGACTTACAAGGATGTTTCCCAAAAGCATAGATTGTTGTACTGCTGGTATTCACACAGAAATCTGCTTTCCTACTCATTTAAGTGTCTAAACTGGTTGATACTGGAGTTTAAAAAACAATAGATTCCAACCCAACTTCTTTTTGTGCACAATTGACATGGTCTTACTCTCCATCTCACATATATGGTGTTTCTATCTGGTAAGTTAGATCCTTTGCTTCAGTGTCTTTTCTTACTAATCTGCTTTTGCTTTCAACAAAACTCGTAGGACTGTCTTTGTTGAGGTTTCTTGGATTCATCCTGGATTTACATTTTCAGGGTAGAGGCACAGACAGGATATAGTTACAAAACTCTTTCTCTGAGGAAAGCGAATTCAAACATCCATATTCATATAGGCATGTAGTATCATCATGCCTACACGCAGTTCTGAAGGTGCTGATTTCTGAATACAGCTATGTTAGTACAAGGTGACTGAAGTTGTTTTCTTGCTTATCCAGTGTCCTTTGAGGTTGTAGTCTTGATTTCAGGGATGGTTGAAACTTGTAGAAACATTTCTGAAACTTCTAAAGTTTATAGGATTAGGTATTTACAGAAAGGGAACCAAATTTTTCTTTCTACCAATACACTGCACTGTCTGTAATGTGCGCTCTAAAACCCCTCTTTCTTGGAGATGTCAGACAATTTTAGAGATGCAAGCACTTGTCTTTTTTTCTTCATAAAGTATTGCTTCCCCAGAGGAGTAGAAATTGCTGTATGTGAGCTGAAGTAATTTCAAGATAGTTTGTGTAAGCATTTGGAATACTTAAATCCTCGTGTTGTAAAGATAAAGCATTATTCACTGTTAGCCATAATGAAGCAACTGTTCCTCTGTAATGTGATTGCTTGGGAAATTTTTGACTGATCACAGTGAGCTATCCAGTCCCTTTTGTAGGGAACTGATCTTGCAAGAGCTTTGTCTTTTATTCTGTTTCCATCTGTTGATAGGATGACTTACATCTTCTGTCTGGACTGACAGACAGGATTTAGGCACCAACCCAGCAAACTACTTAAACAACAGTTTAGCTTTAAGCCTTAGAGTAACTAAATTAACTGGTTAAAAAAAAAATTAAAATAGCATTGCTAACACACTACTGTCATCTTTAGAAGGGAATTCAGGAGATTAAGTTGTATTGGTACTAGAACTTTAAATGGAGTAAGAAGTGTTAAACATACACTGAGAATAGAAAACATAGATTAAGATTTTTCTCTTTAGTACAGGATGAAAGATTCCAGTGTGATAGCAGAGAGTCAACATCTTGTATATTTCTTTTAGATCAGTGTTGCTTGAGAGTAGCTAGGCAAACAGAATAAATAAAGGAATCTATTATAGATGTATGTAGTAGTTTCCTCTGTCCAAAGAAAGACCAACCATAAAATCAGGAGGAATTATGGCATTGCTTTGTAAAACAATAGAAATGGAAACATTCCTGTTTCTTGTACTAACAGAGCTAGTGACCACTATGCAGTTAGCAATAGTTCATTGGCAGACCCAGAAATTCTAATATATACTTTAAAGGATACTGTAGTGTTTGCTTCTTTGAAAAGTCTTCTCATTAAATTTTTTGAAAGCATTAATCCTGCCAGAAAAAAATACTGTCCTTGTGAATGGATGAACTCACAGTTTTAAGATAGTTGAGTTTATATTCATTTAAGGAAACTGATGGTAAAATCGAAATTGTCTCTTTCTGAATTTAGTTTGGTTCATCTTTCAGTTATTGAGCAAGCAGAAATGCTTTAGGTTTTGTGTTCCATAATGGTGACCTCTTGTGGTGTGAATATGTCAGTATTTCTGAAGGAGCTTTCTGTAATACATGCAGGAGGAGGTTGTATTTACATGTAACTTTTAATGAGCAGCTGACTTACTAACTTAGTAAAATAACATCATCTTTTCCAATTAGTTATTTATATGCACAACTCAATGCATGTGAAAGAACAAGCATTTTGAGCTTTGTCTTCTGATAGTACTTTTTTGTGTCCGTACTGTATCTTTTAGTGACCAGATGAAAGAGCCTGGCAAAAAGTCATCACAGCCAAGGAGTTCAGGCCGGAAGAGAAGAGGTACAGGTACAAGGAATTTCAATCTCCATTCAAAAAATGTGAAATGCAGTCAAGTAGAAATAGTCTAATTCTTGTGATTTGACAATACTGTTCTTTACTATATACTGAACAATATTTTTGGTTTTCTAGATAAGTTGGGTTTTTTTACTGTTCTTAGTAAAGAGAAACAATACTCAAGAGATCTTCACTCTAAAAATCTGTTGGTATTTTCTCTCTTGCTTTTCCCACATCTAGGCTTAAGAATTTGCCAATCCATTAACACCTTATTTGCCCATCACTTTTTGTAATCTGTCATAGTTGTACAGAAACTAATAAAATTATGCCAGCCTGTATTGCCTGAAGATACAGATTTTGGATTGCTGTGTAGGGATGTGTTTTGCTAATTTTACGTAACAGATTTTAATAATATTTCCTCACAGCTGGCACATTTCATATGTTGCAAGTGCGTATTTGAGAGTCTGGTATGGAAACCTGAAGTTTCTACTGTTCTATTATTATGCTTTATTACTCTTTTTCTAGAACTGAGAAATTCTGTTATTCCAGATCATTCTGGCAAAGGCTGTAATGTGCTCTGCTTTCATTTCCTTATGAGGAGCAGACAGTATTTACCATTTCATGGGAGTTAGTATACTTATAAGCCTTTTAATTTGTTTGTGCTATTTTGGTGTTATTGAAAATATAAAGTGTGTTTTTAGGATTGTTTCTTTTTATATCTACTTTTCTTAACATTAAGTAGCTTCCTTAGTTCGTGCATGCTTCATCTTTAATCCCACAATAAAGAGTGGGACAGCAGTTGGAATTCTCCATCATTTCTTCTCTACAATGGGATTCTGGGTGGAGTGTTCATTTAAAAATTATTTCTATTTTCTGATATGAATTGTGTTTATGCTTTGACATTTTAGAGAGGAGGTAGACTGTTTTAATATTGATCTAGTCGTGACCACTCAGTATTCAGTGAAAAGGCTAAACATTGTAAGTCAGGCAGTACTCCGCTTTTGAAAGCTCAGTGTTGCTAAGGCTCTTGTATTTACATGCTAAAAACAGCAACCAATAAATGTAGACTGATTAGTGATTTTTTTTTTTTTTTGACCAGAATGCAAAGCAGCAGTTAAGACCTATGAAAAACTGAGACAACCAACTTAAACTTGCTGCATTCTTTTGCTTGAGTGTTTTTTCTGTTGAATTGGGATTCTCTCCATTAGAAAGTTCAGGACAGCTTCTGCAATATTTTAAATGCAGCTAGTACCCTGATTTTTCAACAGCTTAAAAAATCTCCCAGGACTGAGACACATACAATTCAGTAATGTTGCTTTTCCTTATAGTTATGTATTTTCTGGTCATTCTTATTGCTAGGATTAATACTGTTTAGTAAAAGCTGATTATCTTCTTTTTTACTTAGTTACAAGAGATACTTTTTAAAAAAAAATTATGCCAGTATGACTTTCAGTTTGCTGTATTCTTCTGATGAATATGAGACAAGTGAAGCAGAGTAGTAAAAAAAATCTGTTCTTTTCATTCTGTTCTGAAAATTAAATGGCTTTGGTAATTTTTTTTTTTTTTAAGTAAGAAATTTGGCTCAATCTGCAAATGCATGCCTGAAGTTTTCTATTTCTTGCCTAATGGAGTTAAGTATATGTGTAGTTAAAAAGTCATTCAGTTTAAGAGAGGTAGCTACAGATCGGAAAGAAAAGAAATAATTGAGTCAGTATGTGGGTTTTGTGGCAGGAAGGAAGAGTGCAAACTATTCTAGTGTTCTCATTTCAGCTGTACTTTCACATTACCCGGAGCAGAACTTTCACTTCATTGCAAACACATCAATTTAAATAAGATTATCAACTCATTTGATCTAGAAAATAAAAATGGTATGCAAAATAATAATACCATTTGCTAGTAACATGTACTTACATATATATATGCAAGCACCAAAAATACATAGTTATTGTAATAACAAATATAGTGTATTACTTATGAAATAGCAGCATTTTTTTAATAATCTGTTGAAATAGGTATATTTGATAGATTAATTGTGGGTAAAATGTAGGTAGACAAGTTAATATAGACCAGAAAAAGAGTCTGGATTATTTTCTAAAGAGCAAGCTTTTAAAATAAGAAGTTTTAAATTGTTTTACTGTTCCAAGTAATGCCACTAGACAGTCACTGTTTTAAGGTCTGAGATACTGTTCTCATGATGCAAATTTCTTACTATTGGTGTTCTCAGGTAGTATGGTATTTTTTGTGTTCATTCATGTTTATGTTAAGAATTTACGTTGTTCTTTAAATGCAAGAACTAGTAATGAAGAGCAGGAGACATTTTCAGACAGATCTGTCACTTAGAGAAATGTATATATTCCAGTCTTAACGGCTTTCGTCATGTCATTTGGTAGAGTTGTGTGACTTTTATTTCCCTATTAAAAAAAACTAAAAACAAACACAACAAAACAAACCAGATCCTGTCTTTGTAGCAACTTTGCTTGCCTGCAAAGTAAAGAGCTTAACCCAGTCTTGAACTCCAAACGTGTGCCTACATGCACCTTGTGAGCAGCTGTTAGATCCTTTACATCTCGAGTTTTGCAGAAACTCTGGGTCTCCATCTGCAGTGACGCAAGTGGTCAAGGCCAGAATTTTGTCCCTTTACAAAATAGTAGCTGCAGGTGTAAAGGATGTTCAGCAAGTCAGAATAATTCCCAGTGATACTGCATCCGTATGAAAGTGAATCCTGGATTCCATTTTTTAATAAAGCGTGTTTTCACCAACTTCTTGTCCAATCTGAAAACAGATCCATGCTCCCAGTCTTGTTTCCAGAAAAATTCTAGTCCACTGATTTTTTGGTCTACCAATTTTTGACTTGATGTCTGCTGATAGTTTGTTTTTGTTGTTGTTGGTTTTTTTTGTTTGTTTGTTTTGTTTTTTGTTTGTTTTGGGTTTTTTGTTTGTTTGGTTTTTTGTGGGTTTTTTTTTGTATTTTCTTTTTGAAGCTGAGAAAAAAAATCTTTAATATTTAAAAAAACTCTCTTTGTGAAGTGGACAAGATTTCTGGTAGTGAAAAGTAGCTTTTTCTCAGTCACAGGAATTTGGCTGAGGGCGGCCAAGAACACTGGGAGTTGGTTGCCTTCAAGATTTCTGACATGTTTATTGGAGGCAAAATAGCTTTCACATACCTGTGATTTACTATTCATTTCCCAGGTTGCTATGTGAAAAACTGCTGAATGCAATAAAGAAGAGGAGAGAAACGTGCATTTTATAGAAGTTCAGTCATGAAGTTCTCAAAACTAATTGCATGAAGTAGTTAGAATTGCTAACAGGATGTAATAAGTACCAGGACTTTTCCCTAACTGACCAGTCAGTGAATCAAGTGAATCAAGCTTAGTATAATATCATGCATGTGTACACATAAAATGCTACAATCCTAGAGGATTGTCTGTAGTATGGATTTTTTTTTAACAAAGAATAAGCTATCACATGAATACAGAGCTGATAAATAGTAGGACACTTTGATGTTTAAGTAGTCATTACCTTCCAATTCAGCGACCAAATGAAACATTCATGTCAGCAAACAAAAGCTTTACAGTACAGCTTTACATATCAAACCACTTATCTATCTAGTTTGGTTTGAAACTTTTGTTTCTGAGAACATGTAAATAAAAATAAAAGCTGGAATTCATAGAATAACCCCGAATATAGCAAAATGTGACATTTTTAGATTTTTTTTTTCTGACTAATGAATAAAGTATTTTTAGCTATTTATTATTGTAGAAAATGAAACCTTCACTGAATGTGTTCTTTTGTTTTGAATGTATTTTGAAGGCTTAAAGGATGAAACAAGAATAAATGAATGGGAAGACGAAGATTTCTTTTGGCATATGAAGATTCTACCAATTCTGCGTGAACTGGAAAAAAGTGGGTAACACTTCTGAAAGAGTGTATTTTCTCTACTGTTTTTTGCAGGAAGCATGGGACTCATTTGTGTTTACTACAAAATAATAACAGTAATTGGAGTATGTGGCCTTTTATGTTTTTATATGTTCAGTGACTTCACAGTGTAAAACTGGCCTGGGCAGTCTAGGTGGCCCTACTTGAGCCCAGGGGTTGTACCAGATGACTTTCAGAGGTCATTTCCAACCTCACCCATTCTGTGATTCTGTAAAAAACCCCAAAACTGATTTAAAGAAGATTTTATCTTGTCTGATTAAATTACCTTGTTTTAGACAATGTAGCTCTGCCAGCTTAGCAGTCAGTGTTGAGCTAATCATTTTAAGAATAAAGTACTGCACAGATTCACTGCTTTAACCATAGACTGTATTGAAGGTCTCAATTCATCTTAGAAAACTAAGGAAATCTTAATGAAAATTTCCATTTGTGCTTAAAGTGTTAGATGTGTCAGAAAAGTGTGTAATGACTCAGAATATTGAAGTGAAATTGAGTAAATTAAGTATAGCTTGAAAGATGAAACTCTGGAATCCGTTTTTCACTGAAAAAGTTGTTCAGTTGCCTTCTTTAGACACTGTATTTATTTGAATGTAAATAAATACAGAAATATTTATATTTCTATAATAATGGGAATATAGAAAGTAGATTTGTTTTTACAAGTAGTTCTGTTTTACAGGATCTTTAGCAGTGTTTGTGATAGCATGGTACAGATTAGAACTTCTTTTTGCATACTTTTGCAGATGTTGATGAGTATGAAACACCTGTACAGTGCTAAGTGATTCCCAATATATGCAATTATTTAAAAAAGATGGGATTCTCATTACCACATCTATCACTGATGTATAGAAAAACAGTGATCAGGAAATTTGAAAACAGCTATGTAACTTCACATTTTCCTTGCTTAATGCCAGGATTGTCAAAAATCAGCCACTGAGTTACAGTTTTGCATAGCAAGATGTTCTTTATTTGCAAGCAAAATAAAATTCAGAGGTAAAATCTAATCATGTCTTTCCCTTGTCATGAATGTAGCTAAGAAAAATCAATTTTCATGCCCCTTCTCCTCCGTCTTTACTTGATTTGGTTAGTGTACTGGGGGTTTTTTAGCTTTTTAAAAAATTTGTTTATGGCTTAGTTTTTCTAATAATAGGTCACATTATCTAATGCTACTTTCTCACCAGTTGATTAAATGTAGTACTACAAAAACCTTAAAACCTGAGTTTTGCTACTTCTTGAACATTAACGCAAATTGTAACTGAATTGCATCATTGCCTCCTGCAACTCTGTGATACATTGCTTTCTTTAGGCTATTTACTGCACAATTCTTATAAAAATGAGTATTAGAATTCCATAATTTAAATGTTTTCAGTGGGTCTGTTGGTAATTTAGTATTTTTTAATTTTGTATGCAGTCATTTGCTTCATACCTTTTAGCTAATTCCCTCCACATGAACTTAGGTGGCATTTAGTTTTTCATACATTAATAGAGAAACCTTTTTCTTCAGCTTTCTCATGCAAAAATATTTACAGAAACCTTTCCATTCTAAAACAAATCTGAAGTTAACCTGGAACTTATTTATTGTCTAACATCTTCTGAATATGATGTGCTTTAGATGCTTGTAATATGACAAAAGCTAATAGAACCCCAAAGTCTCTTTTTCTAGAGGAACAAATAATTTATTTTGTTACGTTGCAGTACTCAGGAGTTAAACTACAAAATGCCCCTTGGGATGAGTGATGAATAATTTTTGTTGTTGTTAATTTTGATGAAATGGGGTGTAAGACCTTTCAGTTTTGTTTCCTTGCCACTCCTGTTTCACAGCTTACTGGAGCAGAGCATTTAGAATCATGCTAAATTTTGTTAAATTTTCTGTCACGATGGGAGTAGAAATGGAATAGTCATTGCTGTTCCTTGAGTGCAATGATTGCAAATTGAGAGCTTCCAGGCACTTCTCAGCCTGAGAGATTGGTCCTTGAATCCCCCTACTGGTTTGGGGCCTCAGACATGTTTTTTGTTGTAATTTCCTGTCCATACATGTTTCATCACAAGTGCTTTGCCTCCTTGAATATGACTCTTGCAGCTGTGAACTACACCCTGAGTAAATGCAGAGTTTATGCTGACAGTTCAGGTGGATTTCCATGGGGCTTTGTAAGTGTCACCCCATGGACAAAAGCAAATGTAAGAAATATTTTTTTAAAATCTCACTGTTGAATTTTAAAAATAGACAAGACTTCTCCTTTTGTCTCTAAAGTAAACATGTACATGATTCCATTGTGTTGAGATGCAGTTTTTGTAATAATTTACTCTAGGTTTTATATATGTGTATTTTAAATAGAATCTCAGGGACTCAGGTGAGGAAGTAGATCACTTTTTTGTCAATAGGCCAACATTCCACTCAGATGAATCTTGCACCTCTACATTGAAGGGTTCTAGCAAGTTTTTACATTCACTTTTTTTTAATCCCAGCAAGGTTTGATATATAAAGTTATGTATGTGGGGAGAAAAATCGTCCTTAACTATCCCTTTTTCACATGTAATGTTTGGTGGAGTGCTTTAAAGAATGTTTTCAGAGACACAGTTTCCTGGTAGACATTTGGTCAATCTGATTACTAAGCATCAAAGGTGAATTTCATTTTAGCTGTAGGTATTATTTTGGATCAATGTTTTCTTGGTTTGAGTCTCCTTTTTTTGAAAAATCGGAATAAAATTATTTCTGCGTATCACATTATCATATGAAGACATTTATTTGGTGTCTTATTTTTGTTGTTGTGCAACCAGTTCTTGATTTTGTTCTTCTGTGTCTTTATGTATTGAGATGCTCTGGATAAAGTGGCACTGATAATTATTTTTTATTTTTCTCTCCCTTCCTACACCCTTCAAGTAGAAGACAGTATAGAAAACCTTTGTCTAGCTTGTACCAAGCTCTATCAAGCATTGAATGAAGGAAATATGCTGGGAAAAAGATGTAAAAGAAGAAGAGCGCTTCTGAAGACATTATATAAACTTGTAGACATTGATTCAGATCCACTTTCCCTGAAGCTGGCAAAGATTATTCTGGCTGTAAGCGTTTTGAAATGCTCATTGGTAGAATGTGAAGCTCAAAATCATGAATTACACCTTGCATTTAATTTTTCATTTCATACTTTTAAACTGTGTTTAAACTAACCCTTTCCTAAGTACAGTTTACAACCACAGAGATACTAGTCTCCCATTCATCTAGATCAGCACTTGTAGCTTATTTTCTGCAGAGGAGTTACATCTGGGTGAGGAAGGAGGGGAACAAAATAGGATAGTTGATGTATGGTGGCAGGAATATTGTACAGGCATGGAAAAGACACAGTGTCCTAAACTGGGATACACATGCAGGGATTTAAAAACCCCAGTGATTATAAAATGTACGCATGGAAATGAAGTTTAGTTTTTGAACAATATCTTGACCTTGTTTAACACCTTTATCTGAAAATACCAAAATGGGGGATTTTTTTGGAAGTGAGTAAGTGTAATTAATCTTTTGCTTTCGTATTTCTGGTTAAAGCTCTCAGTTAAATTTTGTGCTTCAGAACTTCTTTGTTCATGTTCTACAAAGTGTGTATGGACAGTCACTGGTGAAAGGATGCCAGCTAACATTGTGCTGTAGACATTTTAGTAATTTGTGTGTGTGTCAGGGGAGTCATGTGTTCTCCTTTAAGGTAGTGTAAGCTATTTTATTCAGAAGATAGTTATATATTCAGATACCACAGAGATGTTAAGTGGTGCTTATTAAAAAGGGTTCCTTTGCAGACATTTTTCTGTGTAATCTTTTAAAAAGCATGAACCTAGAAGAAATTGCTCTTGAAATGCAGAGGAAAGGAAGAGATACATCATTGTATTTTTACCACCTTTACTTCCCTTTCACAATCTCTGTGTGACCATAAGTACATCTAGTACATCATAAGATCCTGTTTTCTGATAGCTGAGAGTAAATTTCAGTATGACATGTACTGTTGTACTCGAGGTCTTTGTGGTAACCAAGATGGCAAACCACTGATTTCTGTACAGAATTTCTTTGTAAGTGAATTGGAGAAAAAAATCCTCCAGGTTATTGATATACTACCTGTTTATATTACTACATTAAAAGTTAAAATCTGTTATTTTAAAGCCAGCACAGTTTGCTAAAGAGAGTTTAAAAATACCTGAGTTTCAGAGTCCTTTAATTCTGCAAACATTTTTAGTTTGTTTTAGTGTATTGTTAGGATTTCAGCTGTTATTTAATAGTTCTGTGACAATACAGGTTTGCCATGGTGTCTGAACTTGTACAATGTTATGGTGCATTTTTGCACATAGATTTTAGTTGTGATTTTATGTCTTTTACTTCCTTTGCAGATGAAAGTAGATGGAAGAAATCTTCTTAGTGTTTGCAAGCTAGCATTTAAAATTTGTAGGAACAAAGAAAATGATTTCATCGTTCAAAATGATACATTATTGGGTATGTATTTTGTTCTTGTCTGTAAGTTAGATGTTGAAATTCAACAGTTAAAGTGTTCATCTTTGAAAAAACATTTTCAGAGTTAACTTAGCCACAGACTAAGTTAACTAAGACTAAAAATTGCCTGCCGAGGTGGTTGGTCTAGTCCGGTATTCTGTGTCTAAGTAATGATGGGGACAGGGAATGCTGTTTAGGGGGAGCACGGGAGCCTATGTGTTTTCTGTAATATGTTTCCCCAGTACTACTCCAACATCCAGAATTGTTCTATTCTATTAGGGACATTGGATGGTGCATCCCTAATCCCATTTTAGTCTCTGTTTATACGTCTTTTGTTCATTAATTTGCCTTATTCCTTTTTGGATTTTCTGATTCTGTCTGCCTCTACGATGTCATGGAACAAGTTCCAGAAATTCTCTGTGTTCTGTTTTAAATCTATATATTTTTCTTTATCCCCCTTCTTGTAGTTTTGCAGAATTTGTGAGAGTTCGTACAGTCAGCTTACCTTTCACCTTCATGATTTTTTAAAAAGCAGTCTTACCACATATCTCTGTCCTCTCCTTTTCAAGATTGAGGCATCTCAGCCTTTTAGCTCTTTGAATGGATATTGTGTCATTCAGTTGTTTTGTAAGTCCTTCTCCATACCTTCTCAAACTCCAGTGGATCCTTCTTGAGATTTATGGAACAAAACTGTCTATAGAATTCAAGCTGTGTCTTCACCAAATTTTATAGAAACTAAATAATGCTGACTGTGGTGTTGGCCATCATGAGGGAGGATCTTGAGAACAATCATTGGCTTTTTTATATGTTTTATTGCTGCTGCTGCACATTGAGCCAATGGTTTTGGAGAACTGTCAGCAATGGCTCTAAGATCGCTTCGTGATTGTAACACTATTTGTGCCATGCACACCCCCCCCTTGCAAATATGAGAAATATGAAGAAAATGACAGTGTGTGAATGATACTCAGTATTGATTGATGGTCATTCCTTCCATTAAAACTTCAGTATGTTTTATTGATGTAGGCTTGGATCTTGCAAGCAGTTATTGCATGTGTACAGGTTAAGGTGCATGTGTATATTTGCTTAAACAGATGAGTGTATTCATGGGCTTGAAGTTTAGTACACAATTGTTGTCAGAAATAAAGACAAGCCTTTCAAGTGGTAAGGAAAGGACTCACAAGAACAGCGGGCGTTTCTCAGGTGACTTTGGATACTGAAAAGTACAGTTTTGAAGAGATCAGCATCATACACAGCATTTGAACAAGTCGCATTTTGCTCTCATTTCCATCCTCATTCACTTTTCTTTCACTTGCTTTTCTTTCCCTGTATTTTAAAAACTAGTGAAGGAAAGAACTTTCTTGGTAGGGGTCATTTTATTTGTTTATTCACTCTTTATATTTTGGACCCACCTTGTCCCAGCAGAAGACGTGACCCTGACTTACCATCATAATTGCCCAGATCCCTGTTGCAGTCACTGTCCGTGTCAACTATTTATGAGCAGTGCAGCAGCTCCAGTAGAAGAAATAAGTTAATCCTTCATCCCATACTGTTCAAGACCCTGTTTGATACTAAGCAGAGCAGGAACCTGAAACTGATTTCTCACATTGCCACAACCCAAGTGATGTAATTGGTGAGGGTGAGAGTTTGGACAAGAGCCTAGAGTGTGTGTACTTCATTGATATACATACATACTTGAAGAGACTTTCAGCTTCAATTGAGACAGAAAAAAATTTTAAAATCTCTTCAGTTTAATGATACAGGAAAATGTTTTTATTCAACTGGAACTGAATGGAACATAGGAAGCAGAAATAAATATCTCTGAATCAGTTACCAGAAATTCAAAAGGATTTTAAAGTTGGTTAGGTTTACTCATTTGTTTAAGGTGCCCCCACTAAATTCAGAATTTCACAATTTGACTGCAAAAGATACATTGGGCTTGTGTTAACAGCTGTAAATTTTAACATTTCAAATGTCTGACAGTGGTGGTGCAAAACAAAACTTTTAATGTCAACTTTACTTACATAAAAAGTAAATTTAAAAAGGCTATGAACAGATTTCAAATGTGAGAGTTGAATTAGGCCCCTGTGCCTTTTAGTGCTCCATTTGAGATGCTCTAAGACATTTGATTTTTAAGGAAGTAGTGGGAATTAGTACACAAAATTCCAGGCACACACAATCACATTTGCAAATCTTGACTGAGGATTTCAATGATTGCTGCTATGTGTTTACAACTTACACTGGTTCTTGAAGCTTAGGAGAACAAAGGTTGGGCCCATTCTCTTATTCATCAATAATTGTTTCTTGGTTTCAGTCCAAATATCCAATTTTTCTAGCCCACTTATTAGAAATGTTAGAGTTCAATCTGAGGGTGTTTTCCAATTGTTAATCTCTTTAATGACTGGACTGTATCAAATGTAAATTTTAATATTAGACTTTCTGAATAATGATTTTCCTTTTAGATTATTTGTTGGAGGTTCTGAGGAATGAAGATCTACAAAAAAACAACGAAGCTCTCGTCTATTGCATGGGAGCTATAAAATTCATGTCTGGAAATGCAGTACTCCTTAATGAAATGGTCAACAAAGGAGCTGTTGAAATGTTGCTGCAATTAATGAAGCAGATTAATAACATAAAAGAACATGACACATATTTCTCCAACTTGGGCCACTTATTAGTCCAGGTTAGCATTTACTTTTATTTCTAGAAGTACGTACTTCAAGGGCAAATTAAAAATTTAATTAGAGGAGATAAGCTAACCCTGTGTACCACTGACAGAGTTGTACCTATATTCAATAGTCAAGAAGTCAATAGACTTCTTTCTAAGAAGTTTAATGAAGTTGTTCAGGACCTAAATTTAATTACCATAGATGTTTGTGTGTAGTCAATTTTAAAGGCTTTAGAAATTCTGAAGTTAATAGAAATATTTTTAGGTACCTAATAAACCAGTTTCTCATTACTACTTTATTGTGCTGACAATGTTCTGGATACTGCAGTAAACAGATAAAAATGTGTTCTCTATCAAAATTCTTGAAACTGAAATAATAAACACAAACTGGTTCTGCAATACGCTAGGAGATAATAAAAAGCTTTTTATTACAAGAATAATGCAATTTAAAACATGAAGGAAAATACAGCTGTGTTTCTTTGACAAAGTGTTTTTGAAGAACTGTAATGTAAGGAAAAAGTAGTTGCAAAAGCAAACACTTTTTGAATCTTTTGAAGGCAGCAGGCTCAAAACTATTTTCACATACAAAGCACCTTGATAAGTGGTGGCTCTGAAAACTAATCCTTGGCCCTAAAACTGTTTAAACCCAAGTGTTTTAGAAACACTGGTAGGGGGGTGTTGTGTTTGTCAAGGACTTGCCAGGTAGCTTCCTGGAATTTGTTTGGAAGTTATTGATGTAATGATTAGCAAATGGTTTAATTGTAAACTTTCGGGGACTTCATAGGAAAATATATTGGATAATCTTGTGAGGAAGTGTTTGCACTAGGTTTGTTTGCTAATTATGCCAGATTTCTTTAATTCTCTACTAATTTACAAGCAAGGGATTTTATACTTCTTGAAATTATGTGAGAAAACAGATAGCTTCCATCATCACATTACTATTGATGATTTTTGTCTGTTTTTTTTTTAGTCTTAGTGATAAAACTAATGGATCAGTTTATTTCTAGGATTTTTACTAGCTGTCTGAACTTCCCCACAACTTTCCAGGAATGTTTTTCTTCCATTATTTGCCTGTGGATAAATTTCAGGTTTTTTAATCAAAGGTTTAATTTGCAAATGTGTGAAAGGAAAATGCTGTATTTTATGCTTTCTTTAAAAAAATGTCTCATATCTCTGCTCTTTTCAGTACAAATGGAAGTGTAGCAAAACTGCTTTGTACTGTTTGAATAGACTGGCTGTTTCTAAGAAGTTCTTGAGTGTTTTGTGGAGAAACCAGTACACTCAGCTGTCTCTTACTGAGATTGCTCTTTCACTTGTTTGTATTCTCTTCTATAGTAGTACAGATACTTCGCTTTTCTTCCTCTTGTGAGAAAAGTAGTGATTCCTACTGCTATGGAATTCCTGTGTGACTTTCTCATATCAGTTCCTTCAACAAATCTACGAGCACTACTTCTTCCATGTGAGTTAATTGATCAGTCATCATAGACAGATGAAGGAGTAGTTCTGTTTTCAGGGATGATTGAAGCAAGTTTCCTCTGTGATTGATGTCTTCAGAATAAAGTTTTTGTAGCACACTGTATCTTGTAGCAACGGATCAAATAGCCAGTGACTTACAGAAGTAATGTCTTCAGTTATAGAAAGCAAATTATGCTGGAGGAGAAAAACACTTTAAATAGTCCCGGTGGTCTCTGAAAGAAGCTCTGCTATCTCTTAACTTTGGTAACTGAAGTATCCCATTTAATTGGGACCAACTCTTCATTCTTAAACTGTATAATTGCACAATCACCAGATGGCAGTGTTATACATAATCTTGCTAGATCCTTTTTGTGGGAATAAAGTCCCTATCTGATTTCTTCATTCTTCCACAATGGATTTTATGCAAAAGTCCTACAAGAATAAAAATGTTTGTAATAATTACTTTTTTGCTTAGCAGAGGACATTAAACCAGGGTCGTCTTTGATTATTTTGTTGCTTAACCTAACAGTCTGATAATATTTATACAAAATATGGTAATGTTTATTCAAAACCCAGGATTTTTGAAGAGTCACTGACAAGACTTAACAAGTACTTAGCATTCCTTAATTGAAAAGCACTTAAATGCCTTCTTCTTTAAAAATAGCGTTTGTCAGCAGTTAAATTTTCTGTTTGGCTGAATTTGATCTTTCACATGGCAGCATAAGGATTAGGGCTGGTGGGGATTGCTAAAGACAATTGTTATGCATTTCTCCCTGAAACATAGGGTCTGCTTGAAGCAATCACAATATCTCTAGAATTCAGCTGCTGTCTGGCTAGCTTCTATTATTTTTTAAATTGAACTCTTCAAATTTCAGTTGCACATTAACTGTTTTGTGGATATGTACTTCTATGAAGTGCTGGATGTTGTTGTCTTGTACATTTAAGTGTATATGTTATTTTGCATTGCTTTTTCTTTCCAACCTGTCTTTATCCGAGGATGGCTCTTGATAGAATTTACTGCTTGAGGATTTTGAACCATCTGACTGTATCAGGCATTGAAAAATTTTACTCTCTTTTTGGAGACCTTTGCACCATTGTCTGTTGATAATTTTTTTTTCAATTATCCAATATGTACGTCTCTTTGCTGCAGTGAAAGCTCTTGTGAGTTTGAACAACACTTTTAATATATGGTTTATTCTTAATTTCTTTAATTTCTTTATTGTCTCTATTGAAGTTTAACTAGAATTCAACAAATATCATCCTAGCCTGACTGTGAACATCTTGTATGTAAGCACTGAATGGGGTCTTCTGTCTCTATTCCATATGACAGGAATTTTTCTACCAAAACTTCAGAAAAGCAAAGTATTTGATCAGAATATATTTACTAAAATATATCTCCAGTATTGTGTTGATTTTTGAAGCATCATGACTTGAGAAGGAATGTGCATCTGGAAATTTTTTTTGCAGTTGTTCATTTAAAATAATAAAAAACTCCAGGTGTTTTCTTAAAATATGAGTGCTATGAAGCAAATGGCTTCTGTAGGTTCAGATTCTCTGTATTATGCATAGAGTATAGATTTCATGTTTAGTGCTGAAGTTAAATCCATTCACATATCACATTATCACATGGTTTTATTCCCCTCTATGCCTTGCTTCTCCATTTTGACATGTTGCATCTCCTGTTGCTCCATTACAGAACATCACGGGGTTGCTGAAGATTTGTACTCTGCTGTCAAATTTGTTGAAGTAGGACAGCAAATTTGAGAGCTGCTGGAGCATGGACAGAATATGCATAGAGTCCTATGTGCAAAAGCTCGAGCACAGCATCTTAACCTGCTCTTTGTCAAGAGTTTTTCTTTAAAATTAGCAATTACATGTCACTGGATAAGCAGTCCAATTTAGTGATAAAATGCTTAATTTCCAGAGTTTTTTGTGATAAGAAACAGTTTGAACAGGTAGTTTTTTTGCCTTATCAAATTACATTCAAAACCAAATTGAAGTCAATGACTTGACTCTGAATAAGAAAAATTTGAAGAATTCCCATATTCACATAAGATTGAATGACTTCACATTCATTTTATAGTAAGTTCTGGATTAAATCAAAATTAACTTACGTGTCATTGCATGTCTGATCTTGTCATTTGATTACTCTTACCTTGGAAGAGAACCAGAATATTTCAAAATATGCAATAGCTGATTAATTTTGTATATCTACAAGTGTTCGATTTTTTATGCTTTAAGCTCCTTGAAATAGAACAGTATCATCTGAAAATATTTTGGTTTCTCCAAATAGACTTGAGCACATAAGCTTTTCATTTTTATGTTGTTCAAAGTGTGGATTTCACTTGATTTTGATTAACTTTCAATTTTTAAATTGGAATAAATTTGATTGTTTTTTAAAATCAATTCATTTTAGTTTGCAGTTTACAGTTATCATCCAAATATATATCAGTATTTTCAAGACTTAAATATAAATTTGCAAAACAAAGATTTATTGAAGAATTATGCAAAAAATTACTTTAACCCTCCACAGCATTTCACCTGATTTCCAATTGGTACGTAGCTGTATATGTGCAAGATTTTAAAACATATGAAATATCATGTGTCCCTCACAGAAGGAGGTTACGTGCGGGCAAAGACCCGTATCAATCTTCCATTTTCAGACAGTTATCCCGGATACACCACCTCGCTGCCTACAAGTTTCCTGTTGTTATTTATTGGTTTACACCTACCTGCAGATTGTTAACGGGGCATGCAGACTGCCTTAGAGGCTGTGAATGAGACCTGAGCTTCACTGAATTTTCACACCAGTGCATTGTGCTGTGAGCAGCTGTGGTTAATAAATAGGTGTTTTTGAGCAGCTGTGGTTAATAGGTGTTTCGGTGCTCCCTGTGCAGCTCAGCTGTGGTTAATAGGTGTTTCGGTGCTCCCTGTGCAGCTCAGCTGTGGTTAATAGGTGTTTCGATGCTCCCTGTGCAGCTGACAGCCACTCTGCGGACCCTGGCCGACTTTCCCCCGGCGCGGCGCCGGCTCAGCTGCAGCGCTGCCGCCTCCGAGCTCTGCGTGGCGCTGGAGCAGCGCGGCAGCGACAAGGACGTGTGCACCTGCATTGTCAGGATCCTCAGGTACGTGTGAACGCGGTGCTGCCTGCGGGCAGGTCCCTCTTCCTGCTTGAGAGACCTCAGAGGAAGCAGGAGCGAGCACTAAGATTGAAAGATTTACATTGAACTCTTTTTTAAAAAGCTCTGTGTAGCTTTTAATAATATCATCGATATTAGCATCACTAATTGTGTCCATATTAATGCTTACAGAATTGTTTAATTGTAGCCATACAAACTTGGATTCATCATCTCTGCGAAAAATATTTTGTTGTATTGTGTCATTCTTTGATCCCACAGATGCTGATTGAGTTTTTTAAAGTATCATTTCTCATATTTTAAAGCTGCATAAATTATTAGGTATTTATTAATCCTGGTTTAGGCTGTGTTCTAAAAAAATTAATGAGAGAAATCACACAAGGGACTGTGTATTGTGAAATAAAGTACGGAAGAGAGAAAATGTGACCAGTGTTCATTGTTTTGAGCTGTTAGAGAGTGTTTGAGGAGATTAATCTCTGGAATCAGAGCTTGAGTGTGCAGATGGAAGTGCTGAAAGAATCTCAGTTTTATGAGCAGCCAGCGGCTGCTTCCCAACTTGTGCTTAGAGGGAGATCAGTTTGAGTTTGCCACCAAAAAGATCATTTTGTAGTCTGAACAGTTTCTCAGTCAAAAGTCTTCTAGCATCAGCTTGCAATATCTTACCAAGCATCAGCAATATTCAGTGCTAAAGGGACATGCAAACAGTGTAAGGATTTTGAAGAAGTTGTGAAATCAGCTGTTGGTAATTTCAGGAGCAGTTGGATTATAAACATAGTCTATGAATGATGTGCTGGATTAAGTATTTGCCATTGCTGCTTTGTTATTGTATTGAGTCATCTTGCCTTTGGCTCCACGTTCCTTGAGATTCTGTTACGGACTTGTCTTCCTGTTCAGCCCCTCCAAATTATCCATCACATTCTCCTTTCTGGATGAGACTTGGTTGTGCTTTGAACAGCGGCTCTGTAAGGGGCTGCCATTCCTTCCTCCCAACAGCTAAAAACAGGCAAATCTGTTCCTTTGCTGTTTGTGCTACCTGTAAAGCACGTGAATGGCTTCCCCAATTGGATCTGTTCACATCCATCTCTAGCTTTGTTCCTAAAACTGAGCTCTAGCAATGAATACAGCACTTGGAGTATATTTACTTCTTTTGAGGAGGGAGCATTTCTTTTATTTGGAAAATGCCATAAAAAGTGGGATAATGGGTTTGTAATTAAGTGTAATTGATACTTACACTGTAATTCTGATAAGGATATTTACTTGATCTAGAATTCAGTATGGAGAAAAAATAACTCATCTTACTTAAACTTTCCTACTGCTTCAGTTTTTTTCCTTAAGTTTAGAACTACATGCTCCAAGAATACAAATTAGCCATAAAATCAATTTAATTAGCTTTCTGGAAATTACAGTCACAAAAAAAATATACTATGCAGTACAGAGCTCAGATTCAAATTTTGTTTTGTCTTCTAGTAACAGAATGATTATTCTTTTCTCTCAATCAACTTTAGGCAGTTTCTTTGCAGAGAATATGTTCAATCTATTCAGATTATTCATTTCTATAAGTCTGTAAATCTTCTGTAACTGGTTGTAATTGAACATCAACACAGATCTTTTCTGGTTTTGACTACGTGAGGAGTAAGATGTTATCCTAGCTTGTTCTGTTAATGTATTTTTCTGGTGTGACCAAAGCATGTCCAGTTCCCTGTTTTGGGAATGGTCAAGGTGAGCAGTGTAGGGCTGGAGCAGCTGTTAGGGAATGTGCAGAGATAAAATCCTGCCTGCAAGGAGGCATGTTCTGGGTATTTGCTGGTGAGAGATGTGTTCTCTTAGTGCTATTGCTGGGCTGTACTGGATGTAAACTGGGAAGGGACCCCTTATTTAATCCAGTCTGACTTCCCACATCATCCCGACATTCCAGTTCTCCCATTTAGCACTAAGAAGGGCTGGTGTTAGCATGCTGTGCCCATATGGCAGGCAGGTTGGGAAGCTCCTTAATTTTGCTTCTTCCCATAATTCACTGTGGCAAGGATAGCTAGACTTCTGTTGTGCTCTTATGTAACTGCACATGCCTCTGCTAGAAGTCAGAATATTGGCATTCACTTCATTTGTTGGAAAATACAGTTTTGAGAGTCAAATGTGACTTCTTAAAAAACGTTTTGTGGAAAAAAGTCCTGTTATTAATTTATATTTTATTTTTTCTCTTTGTAGCAAACTTTCTTGCTACAATGACTTCTGTGCAGCTTTAGCAGACTGCTCCAGATGTTACATCTTATTTTTAGCCCTACTAAACAAACACCAGAAGCAGCAGGTCAGTTTTTCATCTCTTGATTTTTATATATTAATCCTCTGATGTGTCTGTGTATTATTGTGTATAAGCTTGTTTTCAGCGACCTACTTTTATGCATTTACCAAATAAAAAATTTTAATGGTTGACAGCATTTCTAAGTAGTAAATAATTATAATGAAATAATTTAGATTAAAAATTCAAAGCAATATAGAGGACAGTTGATTAACTTGTCTATCCTTTGCATGTGTAGAAACAGTCCTTTGAGTACCTAATTTCTTTCTTAGTTTTAAAAAATACTTTCTAAAGCAAGAAGTTATTTGAATATTTAATAGTAGGAAATGGTTGGGCTTTTTCCTGTCCTCCTCACCTGCAAAAGAAGCGTGACTTTTCTAGAGCTAAGCAGTGTTAAAGCAGAGTAAAATATGTTCCTTGCTGTCATGTAAAAAGGGAGAGACTCAAACCCTTTGTGTTTGATTAATCTGTGAGACCCCCAGGAAAGCCATGACCCTTGTGCCTGACCAGTCTGTGAGTGTCCCATTATGGGACCCTTCACTAAGCAGTCCCACTGGATCTGAGGGCAGTTCCACTGACTTATTCAGGGTCACACACCAGAGGAACCTCCTCTTGGGCCTCCACCTTTACTCGCTGTGGGCAATGGGCAGTGCCCTTGAAGGATTTGCATTAACAGTTTGCAGAATAACACTCTTTATTAACAGAATTGTCACAGGTTAAGGTTTGAGACTTGCCAGTGATAGTATCTGACTGCAAAAATAATTCAAAGCGATACACTAATTTAAAGCAATGTGCTAACAAGCTCTAATCCCCAATAAAAGCTGGCCTGAGACAATCATTCAGCATGTAGAGGTCACAGGGTTCTGTTCTGCTTTCCCACAGTTCTTCCACAGTAGGCGTCCCTATGGGGGAGAAGACAAGTTCAGCTTGTTGACTGATCCCAGAAGTTACAATGGAGTCTTCCCCCGTTTCTCCCCATTCTTAACTCATATTCATACTATTTCTTTATGTTGAGGTGGAGCTTGAGTGACTTTGGTCATACACCTTACTGGTGGTTGTACTAGGAGGCTGATATCTCAGGATAGTACCCGAGGTAACCTTGAGATGGGGACATGTGTTAGTCCAGGGAGAGTGATTTCATAGCAATTGCTGATCCAAGAGCAGGACATTTTCCTTTATCTCCCTTGGTTTTCAGCTGCTATGTGGCTTATCAACTAGAAAGTACCACTGAGTTCCCTCCTCTGCAAGGGTTTCAACACAGTGCCTGGCCGTGGTGTCTCCACTCCGCTCCACTCTCTGCTGAGTCCCCCTTAGATTGCACTGTCTGTGGGAGGTCAGATATGCTGACCGTGCTTCATCCAGGGAGTACAACTGTATTTTTTCCTGTAACTTCCATACCATTATCTTTTTACCCTCAGTCATCTTCCCATACTCTCTAACTATGTAAGATACCAAAATGTACCTCTGCTTTACCAGAGAAAACCACATGCCTGGAGTACTGCATTTGGGATGTTCACGTAGAAGTAAATGTTCAGACCTTGTCAAAATGCCTCATATCATAATGTAAAATTCTGAGTATTAATTGCTGCCAACTTCATTAGAACTCCAAGGGTGTTGCTGTATTGTCCTGCTGTATCATAGTGATCTTTCTTACCTTTACTGGAGCACTGGGTTCTCGGAGCTTGGTGCAGGATCCCAGTCTTACAGATTGATGCATTGTGGAGTGGAGTAAGAGTAGAGTGCCCTATGCAGGGCAAATTACTTAGCTCTATTGCCAGGTAAGTTTTAAGAAGAAAGTAATTTTTATCTAAAGCATAGATGTTCAAAGGTGGGCCAAGGTTTCAAAACATAGAATATTAAATTACATTAAGATCATTCTTAAAAGTAAGGAACTGTCATGGCTGGTCCAGCATCTAAACTCGTTTGAGATTGTTTAGTTATCCTATACAATTTATCCCAGGGTTAGTAATTCTTGGAGATTTGTTGGAAGGAGGTCTTCTGTGCTGCTGTCATTGAAGGGAGTTAATGAAGGTAACTAGATTGGCTATGCTGAACAATATTTTTCTCCTGCCAAATACAAAAATGATTTGTTCCTTTCCTGTTTACCAGCATCCCTGTTTTCTGTGATAATGCGCGTGGAAGAGGAACAAAGATTAAGTTGTTTCTTTTCTTCTAAATGTCTGCTGATTAACACTTCTGTAGCATATCTGAGTCTTTCTAGGTTCAGGCTGCTCTTGCATAGTTTAGTCTTCAAAGATATTTTAGTAAAATACTATGTAAATACTATGTAAATAACATGAGAAATGTCAAAGGCATGATATTTTCCTAGATTTATAGTTTTTCTTCCTTGTGACCACTGTATTAAAAACTCAACAAATTATGGAACAGAGAATAAGGATCTTTAATTAAGTAACACCTTTCTCCTAAACTTAATCTGTTATTTTAAAGGTAGCTTCTGTAGGTTCCTGAGATAATAGTTTTGTGTCATAATCAATTGTAGGCTCATATCTACCTCAGATTGTTTGTTATTATTTAGTATTCAGAATTTAGCTTCTTATTTGTCTATTAAGCGGTCCTAAAATACATCTTTCTTCACAAGGTTAGCATTGCATTTTGTGTTAAATTGTCAGTTGTTTTATCAAAATACAAATAAGTAAAGAAGTAGCTTGTGTATTAAAAAAACTTAGCTATTACGTTGTGTTGATTATACATGCAATGTCTTCAGAATAATTATTTCTTACTGCAGTTTTGAAACAGGCATGCAGTTGTCAGTTGTCAGCTTAGTGAAGCCCTGCAGAAACAAAAAGAAGGACATAGATAATGTAATGCACCACTTTTTCTGTAGTATATAATAAACACTTGAACTGTGAGGAGTGCAAATGTTTTTCCTGAGGTGTAGTTGGCACTGCTAATCTTTGTTTTAAAACGCTGACAGCTAGTGAGTTACAGCATGAGTTGGTATGTGTTGAAAAGAAATGAAGTAACAGCAGTGTGAGTAAAATAGTCTGCTGTGGGAAGAAGCAAAGAGAAGGAAAAATCATCATTATTAAAGCATTAAAAATCTTCAGGACTAAAAACTGATATGTGAAGAAAGGAAGTGCGTGTGTGTGTTTTTCTGAGTTTTCAGGTTGCAAACTTTGTGGGAATCAGGTTTTTTACTGGCAGTCATAGCAGCTAGAAACATACAGGGGAAAAATAGAGGAAAACCAGCATTCAGACTTTCTCAAGGGCTATCATAACCATGACTTTAAAGATAAGTATTAAATACTGTGAAAGTAAAAACCTGAGCACTGGAAATAGGATCCATGACTTGCACCTACACCACACACTTAATTCCACAGTTGCAACTCAAATAGTCTCTGTTCTTCTCTCCACACTGCACTTACAGCTCTTTTCCCTTTTTTTTCTCAGCTCATTTTCTCTCTTGGGTGAAAGAGTCAGAAGGAATGGAAAAGTGATGATTCAACTCTATGAGAAAGACTTTTGGCGAAATTGAGTTGGCAAGACTTGATAATACCATGTGCCATAGTCTTAGGTAGGGAACACAGAAGACTGGAAAAGCTGAATCTTCAGGATAGGACTGGGGAAGTCGAGTGTGCTTGTACACACATCTGAAAGATGTGTTCATGGTTGGTTTTGGAACTTACTTGTGTGGAGTAACAACAAAATCCTTGGTGGTTGCCACATGCTGTCAAAACTGTCAGAAGTGTTCATGTAGAGCCTCTGTCTTGCGGGATAAGCTTTGCATAGTTCTGTTTCTAGTCAGCATTGTAGACTTTTGCCCACCTCAAATCTTTTTAGCAGGGTTCTGTTCTGCTTTCCCACATCATTACCATCACTAAGCGTTCCAGATAAACTGCATAAAGAGTGACTTTCTCGGGCTGTGGTTAATGTCATAAGTCACAAGGAGGCCATGCTTTTGGAACAGGGACATTGCCTAAATAGGACAGTAGCTTCTGTCAATAAGTCAGGCACTACCTGAGCTTAGGTGGCATTTTGGGGCCCTGCCAGCTTCCTTGTAATGTTTGATCAGGTAGGAGTCTATTTTCAATCCTAAGGGCACAAACACAGGGTGTGATACTAAAATTTGTAGAGAAGCAATCTTATGCCTGTTGTCTAGAAAGGTGCCCTTACACTTTAGTGTAGCTTACTTTTTAAATTGGGAAGCATTTGTTTAAGAATCTGACATCACTGGATGCAGTAATTGCCTATTCAGCAAAATAATAATTACATTGGATCCCATGAACAGTTCATCCATCTACTCTTCATGCTCAGCAATGGTGAGAGTCAGATGTCTAGAGAACAGTAAAAATGGAGCAGGCATGTATGATACTTCCTGTGTATACTTACCAAACCTCCAACTCTTTCCAGTTTGGAAACACCCTCAGCCAGCTGTGTATGAAATAAACCTCAGTTGACTTCTTTTCTATGAAATTCTACAATCTTTCCTCTACCCCCTGTAAACTTTTAATGTGATAAAGATCCATTGACAAGGAGTTGCATAGCAAATAATTTCTTTCGCTTATTTTGAATTTGGCCTTTACTGTCTTTATTTGATGCCTTCTGGTTCTTGTATTGCAAATGTGGTGAAGCCCTTTGTTCCTTTCACACCTCCCTTGATTTTCTAGATGTTTATCCTACCCTGTTTGAGTTACCTCTTTTCCATGCTGAAGTTCTTGCTTACTTAGCCCTTGCTGGTAGAGAGACTGTTCCATGCCATGGTGTATCCATGTTGCTTTTCTCAGAACATTTTCCAATCCTGACTCCTGTCTCATTTTTTGAGGAAACCAGAACACAGCACTGAAGATGTGGCCATGTCATAGATTTGCATACCTGCATAAATTTATTTCCCAATAATTCCCAATCTTTTACTTGCTTTCTTGACCTGTGATCATTAAACTCTGTCATTAACTCCAAGATTTATCTATAGGTGGTCATGGTTGGTTGAAAGGCTGTAATTTTATACATGACAATATGTTTGCTCTGTTCTTTTTCATGTGTCTTTTCATGTTTAAATTCATACATCTAAATTTCATCTGCTCTTTTATTACCAACTGATTCTTCTTACCACAAGTCTTCTGCTCTTCAGTCAGCCTTCATCTTTGGTACTTTGCATATCATAGTGAAATCAGTACCTTCTTCCATATCACTGCTGCTGCCCCTTTTCTGTGTTTATGGACAAATTGAACTCAACAGATCCCAGCACAAAACCTTGGAAATTCCAATGGTCATCTTACACCATTGTAGGAACTGTTAATTTACTCTGTTTTACATCCTCTAATCATTTATCTATACCAAGACATTCTCCCTTACAGCATGACTCCTTAGTTTGACTAGGATTTTGATGAGTGACTTTGTTAAAAGTCTCCTGGAAAGTCACGTGGGTGGTATCAGATGGGTCTTTTTTGTGCCAATTTGTTAATCCCTTCAACGAACTCAGTAACTGGGTAAGTCAGAAGTTAGAAGTCTTAAAGCTGATTGTGTTTATGTGGCTGTCCACTCATTTTTTGTTCTTTTTTGTTGTCTCTACTAATTTGTCTGGTCAGACACCAGACTTGTTCCTCACTTGGAATCTTTTCATGTTTGTTACAGTTTTAGGAGGTTGCATAGTGCTGTTAGTAATTAAGCTATTTAATTAATTAGTTCTTTTAGAACTGTTGGATAATTATCCAGTCCTACTGATTGGTTACTCTTTGTTTTGTCAGTTTGTTCCTTAAAGTTGTTTGTGATTGCTTTGGTTTTGGACAGATGCTCTGATGAGCCTTCCCTGGAGAATGGTGTAGCATTGAGATCTCCCAGTTGCTTCCAGAGTGGGCATGAATCAATGCAAAGAACTCATTTAGCTTCTCTGCAATGACATTTTCTTCTCTCAGTGCTCCTGTTTTATCCTGATCATCAATTAGCTCTGCAGATTCTGGCAAACTTCCCAGTCCTGATACGTTTGAAAAGATTGGTTATTATTTTTGCATCTCTTGCATCAGCTAGAAGAACTGCACTCATTTTCAATTATAATTTGCACATTGCTTTACCTGGTTGATTTAGCAATCAGTTTTTCAGAAGCAATTTATTAAATGAAGAGATGTTGCCTTGTCATCCTCTTAAGGACATGTCCACATTTATCAGGTTCTCTGTGCCTGGGTCTGCCCAGCTTCCTTCCCAAATGTATCTACCAGGTAGTGGCTCCCAAATCAGCTTACTGTCTTCTGTGAGCAAGCAGGCTTTTGCTTGGGAGATTTTCTCTTGTCTCCCCCAAAGAAAAAAAAACTTGTTTCAGGGCTATTGAATGTCCTTTTTTGCTCTTAGGAGTGCTGCCATGGGGAAGGTTGTCACAGGTATGAGGCCTGTGACTGCAGGGAACTTTGTATGAGGCCTGTGACTGCAGGGAACTTTTCTGCTTTGTTTCTGGCTTTATTGATTAGGCAAAGGCTTATCTGCATTCAGGGACTGGTCTTTCTGGCTGGTATTTTGGTTGGTTTATGGAGAATTCTGTGATGAGCTCCCAGGACCCCACCATCTGTCTGTTTCAGTCAGTCATGTAACATAGGTTGTGTGATGCCCAAAAGCAACCACAGGCTCTTTGTTATACAGCGTAGTGCTGCACCTGCGTTTAGTTCAGATACACGTTTGCCTTTTAAATACTTTGAGAGTGTTATTGGTATTCTGCTCAGTGACATCACAGTCTTATGAGATACCAGAGGGGTTTTTTACTAACATTGTTACTGGGGGCCATGGTGTGTTTCTGTGTCTACTGCTTGCTTCTAAATCAATGGTTATCAGTGCTGACCCAAGTGTTCTTTGTGTTTTGGTTACTCACTTTTTCTGCTGTGCCATCCCTCATTTGGGCTGAGGACAGTTGTTTGTGTGCCAGCGTGGTACTGACCCAGCTTCCAGTAACCCTAAAACTGAAAAAAAAGCCCCAGTCCTTTCCTGGTTATCATCTGCATTGCTTTCCCATCTGGTTTGTTGAATAGCCACACAAATACTGAGGCAGCAATGTGGGAGAGAAAAGAAACTGTGAATGGAAAGGAGATTGAGTGCTGGTTATGCCACTGCTTCTGCTGAAATGCTTGTCGAGGTAACCCTACAGAGAACTTGCATTGATAATATGGTTCTTTTCTCCTACATTTACTAGTACATATTTTCAGTTGTATTCCTCCTCAGTGTAGCCCAACGTTATAATAGTGCCTAGTACAGTTAAAAAAAGGGAGTACAGTAATTGATCATTAAAGAGAAAAAAATACAAGCTTTTTCTCCTGTGCTTTGTGTGTATACTTGCATTTGTTATTCATAACTGATCAGTCTGAATTAGCTTTTTTTTTTTTTTGGTCAAGAAGAAAGTAGCAATTCTAGGATAGATATTCTGACAACTCTGAAGGAACTTCCCTGCTGATAAATGTGAATAACTACAGAAGGTCATTCTTTCCTTATAGTATGATTTCTGACAGTGTGCTGAGCTGATAATCTCTTCCTAATAGTACAGCTGTGATGTTTTTCTTCTTTTTTCCTTTTTTTGTCTGAAAGAAAAAGCAAAAATGTTAAAAAAAGTGCAGAATATGGTATGTACACCGAGTATAAAATTATCAGAAATACAGTGTTCAAAGTTTGTAATGAACCAGTCTTCATTGGCATATATCATGTAGAAACCTGCTGTTCTGGTGTATCAAAAGATATAAATGAATGTATGTAATTACTAGATAGGTAAGCAATAGAATATCAAGTAATAATAATAAGATATTACTGCTTGGTGAGACACACTGTTATTAAAATATGTTGTTGTAATTTTTTATTTAATTTCTCTAAATGATGCTGAAAGCTTGGGAACACCTCTGAAAAAAACTAAAAGAATTATTAGAGTTAAAATCCCCCAAGGAAATTAATTTATCCATGACAAAGGTCAGACCATTAGCAAGCTGCCTATTAATAGAATCTGCACAAGGAAGACATTTTTGTCAGTAGACCAGTCTTTAATCTAGGAAAAAAAAAAAGAGCTAATAAGAAATAGGGGCTAAAGCTGTACAAATTTAAACTAGTAATAAAATAAAGATTTTAACCAGAGAGATCAGCAGTCATCAGAGCGATACCATGGGGGATATGGTTTTCAACTTTTTTTTCAATTCATTTAATTTCTGAATTTTTTTTTTTCTTTTTTAAGGGAGCAAACACAGCATTTTCTCAAATGTTCTGGTGACAGTGTGCTTGCTTTTCTTCTTTACCTTTTCCAGGTCTCCAGGTGCCCACAAACAAACCTAAGCATGAGTTCTTGATCACTGAAAGTCACAAAGTGCAAGTGAACCTTCTTCTGAAAAGTTAGCTGAAAAGATCAGATTTGGGGGGTGGAAATTATTGGGTAGGGTCCTGTGGTGTGGATACACAGAAGTATGATTAGATTTTACTAATGGCCTCTCCTTCTCCTCAAATGTATTAATATTTCTGGGGGAAGGAGGTTCTCTTTACTGACAAAGTACTCCCTGCTGTCACTGTGGCAAAGCTTCTCTGCTCTGCTCCTTATTTCACATTCCTCAGTCAAGAGGTTCTCTATTTGCTTTTGATACTTCCAGGGTGTTCTACACCACTGCCTTCTCCCCCTTTCTGTATTCCTTAAATTAAGTTTCATTTTGTGACAGCTGTCATTTCTGGGTTTAAACAGAAATTTTCACAGCTAGAATGCCACTTTGAGATGAATCTTTACTGTATTTGGAAGAGGTTAGCTCCAGGTTAGTGTAACTACAGTAATTTTGCCTATAAGTAAACTATCAGACCCTGCAAAGAAAACTCCCGAATTTTCTTTCCAAGGTGCATAATAAAGCAGAAATACAAATTTGGAAGTGAAGTGTAAATTAGATTTGAATGAGAAGCAGGGCAGGTGGTAGAATTTTGACTAACTCCACTGAAATTTGTGTAACATGGAAAGCAGACTTCATTTACAGCTGATTCAATAGGAACTCAGCTGCTGGCATCTGACCTTTTGTTTTGTACTATCCCACCCATTCTGAAGGCCCTGACACCAAATAAAGTAACAGCAGGTACTTGGCCAGGTTCACAGGTTCTAGATTGGACTGTCCTTCCTTATTGATCTTGTTCTAGTTAGACACTACTGACCTAATTTGCTTTCCCTTCCTACTGCTAAGTGAGCCTGAACAGTCTGTACCTGTGCTGTCATGCTTACACTGAAAGGCAGGTGTACTTCAATTGCCAAGATAAACTGTTGTCAGGTTCTGTGACTCAGCAGGGACATGGGGCACCTTTGCTACTAGGGCAGTGCAAGGAAGAGAGTTTTACAAGTAGATAAGCAAAAAAATAATTCATATCCGTGATGATTAAATGTTTATGTTCCAGTTGCCAGAAGAATAAGAGTTAAATGCTGATGGAGTATGTGCTGCCATTGCCATCTTAAAACCCAAAATATCAGAGTTTCTTCACAGATAGGAAGCAAAGTATCTTCTCAAGCTTTTCTTGATTTGTTTGTTCAAATTTATTTGTGTAAGTGAAGCTATGTGCTCTCCTATATAGCCTTCCACTCAGGTTTGAGTACATTCTGTGTTCGTCATGTCTCACATGAATGCCTCACTATAAAAAGATGAAATAACTGAGTGTAATTCTTATCTTTAATCTGATTTGTCTTTAGTTCAATACATGTTAAAACATCCATATTATATACATGGATCTGATCAATGTAATTTTTCTGTAAGTGTGAAAGAATGCCTGAAATTCCTTATGCAGTTAATACTCCAAACATGTGGAAATGCACAGTAATCTCATTTATTATATTGATTTTTTGGCATGTACAGAAAGGCCCATGGGCCTTGCACGGGCTTAGATTTGCAAGCACTTTCAAAATATCATGTAGCTTTGCATGTGTTTTTTTTACACAGCCGTTCTAAGGTGGTGTTTCTTATGCTTGCAGTCCTTACCCATGAGCATTTAAAGAAATATGCCAAAAATAATACAAACCCTGGAGCATTGTATACTCAGGAGAAGTTGTACAGCTTACCTCTTTGAGTTTGCTAGTTAAATTTTCACTGGAAGATAATGAAACTTCAGTACTATTCTATTAAAGCCGGATGTGCTTAGCTAAAAAAGAAGTTATTTTATAAGTTTGTTTTGCTGGGCTGTAGGTGGAAAGCACAGCTGAGATCACACTTCTCAAAATATCAGTTGATTGCTGTGCGGTACCTGTTTGTCTCTTTTCTGATTGGGTAGAGCTGTTGCTGGGCTGATAGCATTTTGACCAAAATTAGAAAGTCAATATAAACGAGTCAAACTAGACTGCCTGCTTTTTTCAGTTCTCTCTTCTGATTCATCAGTTGTTTGTTTCAAATTTTTACAGCCTTTGTGAGCTGGGTGTTGTGCCAGCAAAGGTGAAAGCTCTTAGTGGTTAGTCAGTAAGAATATTCATAAAAAATTGTCTTGATGACATTTAGATCCGAAGAAAAATATGATGCCTAGTTAAAAAAAAAGTGGAAGTGGGTCCTACAGAGTGATATTATTAAATACATGGATGTGAAAACCATTTCCTGACTTAGGAGACTGCTGCTTCTCATGTTCAGGGATAGCACTCATCTTCCTGAGAGGATGTTATTGCCAGTGTCTTGTGGCAGAGGCTTAAAACCTGAAACTTACTGATGAAGGCATGTATCCAAGAAGGAGCTGCTGCCTAAACATCTTTTTTCCTTCAGTATTAGCATGTAGACTTTAACAAGTTAGACTGTGCCTGGTTAACTTAGGTTACTAATGCCAGGGAGGGTTAGAATATGTGTAAATACAATTATGATATTTGAAGAAAAACAACATATGAATTGATTAGGAAAATTCTAGGTCAGTGCAAGTACAGCAGCTTAGCAGCTGAGGGTAGGTGGTTCTGATGTACTTGAAGAAATGCTGTTACCTTACCTGCACTGTTAAGATAAAGTTACAGACTTCTAAAAAAATCAGTAGGTTTTGATGTAAGTGACAGAGGGAAATGTTTTAAGTAGTTTAAACTTGAGTTAGTTCAGACTTTCAGAATTAATTTTTTTCTTGTCACATACTGGTGGGTAAAAAAAGAAGGGAGTATTGTTGAATGCCATTCAGTTAGGATCCACTAAAATACAGCCACAAAAAGGCTGTATCTCAGTATGTACAAAATGAAGGTCAGGCTAGAAAGTGCTTATGAGAGCAACTTGGTTAAATCATGAGATCTCAAGATACCTTACAAAAATAGAAAGTAGGTCTCATTCAGCAATGATAAAAATAAAAGGGTAGGAAGAGCATATAAAATCAGAAAAGAAAAAGCCAACAAAGCACAGTATGAGGTGCACCTACAAAGGAACATAAAAAGAAACAAAAGTTTTTATACTACAGTGAGAAGACAACAAGGTAATAATTGCTCTGGTGTTCAGAGGAAGGTGAGCATTACTGACAGATACCACTGTGAACAGTGAAGTGTGAAATGCCTTTTTTTTGCTTCTTTTTCTGAAAGGGTTATGTATGACTAAATGAATAATCTCTACTTCAGCCTGGATTCTTTTATCACTAAAAAACAAGCTGAAGCATATTTAATGTTGTCAAACCAGCTGATGAAATTTACCTTTTGGTGTTTACAAAAGGAGAGAAAGGGGATCCCAGTCTCTGGGATTCTTGAAAAGTTACAAA
Organism: Pachycephala philippinensis; assembly: GCA_013397055.1. Lineage (NCBI taxonomy): Eukaryota > Metazoa > Chordata > Aves > Passeriformes > Pachycephala > Pachycephala philippinensis. Next base: position 615,178 of record VWZT01004107.1, read on the forward strand.
GAATTGCAAGGTTTGTAGGGTGCCTGTTTTTAAAAGGAGAAAGAGGAGGAACTGGGGAATGACAGACCAGTCAATTTAGATTATATTTCTGGTAAAAATCTGGAACAAATAATTCAGCTATCCGTAAGCAATTAGAATTAACAAAATGACTAAAACCTAATTTGGATTTAACAGTAACAAATCAAGGGGAAGGAGTTAACCTCTATAATGGTTACCAGGCCTAGAAAAGGAAAGGTTGTGGTCTCTGCCCATCACAGCTGACACTTGCTTGCTTGAAAGATTAGTAAATTCTGGCCCATATGATTATTCTAGTTATATAAAGTGTGGTTTTAAGACGTTTTAAGATTACTGTAGGCTTGATAAAAATAGATGACCTGTACTAAGTATATCCCATTAGTAATTACTCCAGTACTATACTAGTTCTATCAGGTGTTTTTGATTTGTTCTGTAAATCGGGTTATGAAAATTGGTAGCATAAAAAATTATTTCTAGTTGCTGTGTTTGGCATTCCTTCAGTTGTTCTGGATGTGCTATTATCTGAATTGGGAAACAAATGAAGTATTATCTTCTTTTTAAGCAGCTACCACCTTCTGATGGTTTCCGTGTAACATGGCTTGTTTATTTATTTTGTTGCAGGATTTGGTTATCCGTATCATCTTCATTCTTGGTAATTTAACAGCAAAGAATGACCAGCCGCGGGAGCAATTTTTTAAAGAAAAAGAAAGTATTAACACCTTGATATCATTATTCCAAACCTACTATGAACTTGATTTGAATGCACAGACATTGTACCGTGGTAGAAAAGGAAAAGGAAAAAAACTCCTAAAGCATCCTTCAGAAGCAGAAGATGTTCTGATAAAACTGATAAGAGTGCTGGCCAACCTCTCCATTCATCCTAGCGTAGGAGCAGCTCTGGCAGCTGCCCATCCTGTTGTAGGATTACTTGTTACAGTACTAGGTAATAAAATTTATGTTGTATTTGTTATCTTTGTTCAGCCTGTAAGGAGAGTTTAGGACTTTCCATTGCTAAAAAACCCTAAAGTCAATTGGTTGATATTCATAAACTGTTTTATGTAGAAGGCCTGTTTGAGACAGTGGAACCATTGCTGGTTTGGTACTGACTTTTCAGTATCTGGGGAATGATGTTGTAGAAGTCTTTAATTCAGTCATCAGATTTGCAGATTGGATCATTAAAGATAAGAAAACAAGTTTTATTTTAAACACATCTCACTGAGAGTTAATATATAAGGAAAGTTTGTTCTTATCGGGTGCTATATAGATGTGTGTGGTGGTGGTGAAGTGTTTTTTAAGGTTTGCATTTTTTGTGACTGTTTTGGATTAACTATTCTTTCTGTTCTCTTCACCCATAACTTTCAGCCTCACTTTTTTTCCTCACTTTTTTCTTCTTTTTCAGTCTTCCAACCTTTTATCTCTTTCAGATGGAAGAGAGTGTCTCCCTCCAAATGGAGGATTAGGACTGCAGTTCCTTTACCACTTACTGATCCCCTTGTGAATCTAATTACAGACCAGGGCTGGTCTGTTCTCCCCATAACAGAGTTTAGCTGTGACCAGATACATCTTAAACAGCTCAGTATATTTTACTGTGTAATGAGAACATTAAATACTATGTTAAGATAATCAACCTGATTGTACACTGTCTTACCAGTCATGGGGGATGAGACAAGTCAGGCTCACAGCTTGGTTCTGTCTCATGGGTTGAAACTGTCTTAATGATCGTGTAAGTGCTTTTGACCATCAGAGCTTCTCTCTGCCACCCTCCCCTCTTCTTGAGCACTGGATCAGTCAGTTTACTACAAAATGGTCTCTCTCCCTATGAACTTACCCCTCTTCTATTTCCTTCACTCTTGGCTGCTGAGGCCAGAAACCTCAGACAAATAAGCCTTTCAGACTTTTACATGGGTTAACATTCTGTCAGGAACTCTAAGAGAAAAATCTTTCAAATATTGTTGAAGGGTTTTTTTCCATTTTTTTTCCTAGATACCTGACAGTTCTGTATAATAGTCCTTGGCATTTCTCCATGTCTATCACACAGCCCTCTTTCTGCATGCAGACTCTCCTCAGTGCCATCTTAAAACAGCAAACAGGATTTGCAAAATGTCTTAAATAACTAGATTTTAAACCATGTTGCCTGAGTCACAATGATTTCTGTAAATTAATGATGGGAAAGAATGGTTTTGTATTGCCATTTTTGGATCAGGTGTTCCTGTTAGCTTCTGCCATGTTACTGAACAACAGAAGGGTTGACTGTGGTAGTGGCCGGGTAAACTATTACCCAGTTTGCTTGTGGGATCGAATGCACTACAAAATTAGACACATGTGTTTGTGTTTCTACATATCCATATGTTTTGGGGTTTTTTTGCTCTCAGAATACAAATCAGTAGATGACTGTGAAGAGTTGGTCATCAATGCTGCAACAACAATCAACAATTTGTCCTACTATCAAGTGAAGAATTCTGCAGTTCAAGAGGAGAAGCTACACATTGCTGAAAGTAAGGACTTTTAAACTAGTACTTTTTGTATAGCTTTTAGAAAGCAGAAATATTTTGACACGACAGAAAGTAAAGACACTGATAACATTTTGTTGTATTATATTGCAGGAGTATAAAGTTCACAGGGCTAAATTCTTTCAATAATGATTTCCCATTCTTTTGGAAAATAACTCTATAACTTCTATGAAAATAGTTGGATTGTTCACAAAACCCCTTCTTTTCCTCTGCAAAAGGATTTGCCGTATTATTTTCTGTTCAGCAATTTTTGCTAGGTTTGTTCAAAATCCATATACCTGAGCCAAAATAATCGTGTTGCTTTTTACTTCTAATGTGGCAAGAGAATTTTTTGCTTCTTGTTACTTTCTATACATGCAAAATTTGATTTCTGTCTGTTTCTGGCTTATAAATCCATTGGCAATATTGTTATTGTGTGGTTCTCTCCCCTCTGACGTTATGGACAACAGTCACTTAGTTATGGGTAGGAACTGCACTGATTTCTGCGACTGTTGTGTTAATGTTGTACAAAAGGTAGAGAGGCTGTGTCTTGCACAACTTTTTGTCTAAATAGACAAGACACTGGACAGAGACAGAACCTGAAGTTGGCACAACAGGTAGAATGAGGAATAGGAAAAGTGTCCTGGGTGTCAGCCCAGTGCCCAGACTGGTAGAAATCGTATTTTCTCCAGGTAACAGCTATGCTTTTCTGTCACGACTCATTTTATCACCTGTAAGCCAGCTGCCTCTTGTTGCTGGTTGGAAAGGTGGAAACAAATTACTCCTTTCCTGTCCTGTTTGTTGGCATGTGGAACTAGTCCCATCACCTTCCTGAAGTGAGGACAGAAGAAACCTTTTGATGGAAAACAGCCAGGCTTTCTGCTCCAGCAGACATTTTGAGAATACTTGCTGTTTGATATGAGTGGTGGACAAAATCCCTTCAGATGTCTCTTTAAGACAAGTTCAAGGTGTGTTCAGTATTGCAACATCCAGAGGCAGAAGTAATGGGAACGAAGCCAACCTCTCTTCTATATTTTTTTTCTCTCATTCTTCAGTGGTGTTAAGGGTTGACATACTTGAATCCTCTGTATGATGGACTGATTTCAGGGCTTTGCTTCGTACTCTCAGAAGACTGATAAATATAACTTCTGTAACATCACTCCTCTGCTGTGCACCAAAATCCTCCATGATGGTAGCTCTTCCTAAGAAGTGCTGAAGGTCTCTCTCCTACTGCTGAAGTACACTGATCATATGTGAAACTACTAATCAGGAAAGCAGCAAGGAAGTGAATGCTTCAGATTGAGACAATATTAAGTAGCTGTTCAGAGAAAATGTGTTTGCTTGTTATAGCACCACTGAGAGAAAACAGAGCTAATGTCAGAAAATAATTTGAGGTTTAGGAGACATCCCACCATAAGACCATCTGTTCAGGATCTAAATCAATTCTTTTATATATTACATTTTTTTTATTGTGTCTTTCTGGATTTTCACATGAACCCACTCAAAACTGCATAGCAAAACTGGCTCCCATTATTACAACTGTGCTTAGACTGTCTCTATAACTCCTCATTTGTTCCTTTGCATTTACTCCCATATTGCAGCTCTTTGTCTTCAAAGCCCTCCACAATTCATTCTTGTTCTACCATCAGCTCACCCCCTTTGCTGCCACCAGACAGACAGACAACTGCTCCCATTTATTACATTTATCACTGTTGCTGTTTACCTTCCGATATTCACTGATAAAAAACCAACCATATATTTGTGATTTACAAGTAATTCTTTTTATTTAATTTCTCTGCCAACCAATAGTGCTTTTAAAGCTGTTAATGAGTGACAATATGGATGCAGTTGTGGAGGCTGTCAGAGTCTTTGGCAATCTTTCCCAGCATCATGAGATCCGTGACTTCATCATGCAGAAAAAGAGTGAGTTACTTTTGCATTTGTAGGAGTTCTATTTTTAAATGTCCACAGTTCTGAAAAGAAAAGATTGTTAATAAGCTGTCGCAGTTAAAGGGTAGAAGCAATCTTCCCTGATGTTTTGCAAATTAGGCAAACATTAGAATCCAATAATAGTCATTATAAACACCATTTTATTTCAGTTTCATTAAAATGGAAATATTGGAGTAGGAAAAATATGCTGTGGTACTTTCACAAAGGTAAATACTACAAAAACTCTGTTTTTCTTAAAGTTTCAAATTTGAAATTTCCCTTTATTCAAATAGCTTTTCAGATCCTGCAGGTTAGTAGTGATACGATATAAAATGAAAATCCAGCTAAGTTCTCATTTAGGTTCATAATCTCAGATTTTTGATTCCCATATTGGACAGCTTGTTAGCGCTTTGTAACATGCAGTTAGGTTGTTGGACTGCCTCAGCAAAGACCTCCTGTTTGCCTCGGGGCAAAGTAGGGTACAAGTCTTCTCAAGTCCTTTTGCTTTGGGTATCTACAGAGCTTTGGGAAAAATGGCAACCCCTTGCTAGCCACAGGTGGTGTGTCATCAGCTTAATTAGACACCAGCTCACTGTAAATTTTTTTTTTTTTGTCTGCCTGTTGGTGCTGAAAGTGAGGTGCTACAATATGCAGCCCTTTATTCCAAGGGTGGCACATCACCGTATTTGGGGGAGAATGGAGAAGTGACCCTTAGCAGCTGGTTGCTGGTGAACAGTATCAGTTGACGGACTCAATTTTCCAGCTGGGAGAGACGGTGGTGCTGGTGTGCCACGCTCAGGAATGGCCGAGAGGCTTCCTCTCAGTGAGGCCAGCCCGGCTCCCTGGCTGGGGTTGGCTGCACAGCTCCAGAGTCAGTGCCAGCAGGTGCTGTGGGATGCTGCACGTCCAGCACCTGCTCCGTGCCTGGCTCCTGCGGGAGCTGCTGCGCTTCCAGCTGGACTTGGTGCAGGCTGGGGCAACCCTGCACTCACAGGGGAAAGAACTTCCCCCTCTGAGTGCCAGATGCCAAGTCCTTGCAGTTTCTGCTGACTCTGGGATTGAAAGCGGGGTGATACTTTCAAGAAATAAGCTGCAATTCAGTTTGCTCAATTTAGCCTCTTCTGATTGGGTTTTCACATTTCTTTGGTGTATTTTATTACTAGAATTTCTGGTTTGTTGTTTTGGAGGAAACTGGTGTTCAGCATGATATTACTCTGTCATGCACCTCCTCTACAAATGTCACAGTAATACACTACAATGGGGAATTTTTGGATAGGGTATCCTGCATTTGACTGCTTTCTAAGTATACATTTTTAATAATTATGTTGTAATGCCACTTGTATGGTAAATCCATCTTCCTAGTAATATTGTTTCCTTCTTCACAATCCAGTATACAAGTTCATGGTTGCTTTGCTCGATTCCAAGAACCGAGATGTCTGTTTTCCTGCCTGTGGAGTTCTGCTCAATCTCACAGTAGATACGAACAAACGAGCTTTTCTGTTGGAAGAAGGAGGAATTGGAAAGTAAGTTCCTGATTGTGCTTGAGAAAAGGCAATTTTGAGTAGTGTGGCCAAAAAGTTTCAATTGGATTCTTTTTTACTGGGGCCAGTAGCTTGTAATAAAGATGGCAGCATAGCAGATACTTGGCATCTAAAGTTCCTTGAGAACAAGCCTTTCATGTGAGCCAAACCCCACAGAATAATCTCCCAAAGACCCTCCTGGATGTACACAGCAGAGAGTGCCGTAGGAGAAAGCAACTAAGGCATGGCTTTGCAGCAGCTGATTGTGCTTGGCTTAACTGGATGCTAGGTGGGCTGCAGTTCCCAGCGCAGTCAGTGTGTATCTGGGGCAAGTGTGAGACACTTCAGGAACTGATATCCCACATGGTCCCTTGCAATTTTTGTAACCACTTGGGACAGTAGGGAAATCTACCTGATGTAGCCATGCTCAGCAGAGAACAGCTCCGAGTCTCCTGTCTCTGGGAGTTCATGTTTAAGGCACTAACACTGTCAGGGATATTAGACCTGGGAAAACCACTGTGGATGCAACACTTGTGGCTTTGATGTTCAGATAATAGCGGATCCAGCTTAATTGGAGCAACATGAAAGATCGTGTTCCTGTGCTTGTAAAGCAGTTGCTACAGCCCACAGTTATGAAACAATATGCCTCACTTTGAAATGCTTTCCTGTTCATACATCGTATAATTACTTTTTTATGCACTGTAAACAATGCATAGTTGTCTCGTCCTTCCTTCCCATGTTCTAGTTAACTTACAATATAAAGCTGGAAAAGGAAAATAAAAATAAGTTGCTGACAAATTGAAAAATGAATGTGAGAAATTTCTATTATATAGAATATTCTGTACCCTATAGAATCATATAAATTCAGTATTTTCTATGCTGTATCTGAAAATTTGTGAGGGAAAGGACAAAAACCAGGTAACAGCATGGAATGAATCTAGAGAATTTGGAAGTGATTGTTAAGGAGATCATCCTGACTGTACCAAACCAGCTCTATGGATTTTTGGAATTGAGGCTACTCTACCAATATATAGTGGCCCTAGGAAAATAGGGAATTAGTCTTATCAGAGAGTTTAAAAAAATTAGGGCAAGTTCTTATGGCTTTTCATTAGATGCCTCCCGTTGTTCCACGATGACTGCCTTCAGAGAGGAGAAAAAAATCAAACCTCTTTTTGGGTGGTCTTCAATGGCTGTTATTTTCAGCCATACCTGAATATAGTAGTTATCCTTTACTAATCACCAGATTATAAATCTCTCTGTGAAGTGGAGAAGTGAGGGAAGGAAGGGGTCATAAGGTTGAAGAAGAGAACAGCAGTGAAGGATTTCTGTTGGAGAGGTCACCAGGGACAGCAGGTGGAAAACAACATTTACTTCTGCAGCCCCAGGACCTGGGAACACTGCAGTTTGGAAATGGGAACTCTGGATAGCTACTGTATGCAAGCTGGTGTAGGCAGAAAAGTTACTGCTTCATTTTAGAGGCCTGTTTAGGATCCAGCCTGCATTTGGTGTCTGCAAGGAAGGGAGATGGGGAGGAAGGTCTGGAACCTAATGGTCCTTAATAAAACTGGTATTTTTGAGAGGAGTCCCTTGGGAGTACAGGCTGAGGAAATACAAGAATGGGTGAGATCTGCAAAATTGTGAGACTTCACTGAATGTAAAAGGTAATTATTTAATCATGGAAGTAGCAAATTCCTTCAGATTTGTTTTTTTGGTGAGATCATCTGATGTGTAGTAAGATGGATATTCTGACTGAAGCTTTTTCTGCATTCCCACTACCTTTTGCAGATGAATCATTAGTGCCTGATAAAGTTTGGCTTGGATTGCAATCTCTGCTTTAGTGGTAGCCACAGATTCGGGACAGTCACAGACTGTAATGAAATTAGATGGAATTTTAGTGTCTTTGAAATGGTTACATTTGCCAAGTATGTGAGTGAAATTGGTCAGCTGGGTTAGAAAGTTACAGGGGATGGGCAGCTGCAGGCACACACACACACACCTGTGGACAAAAGGCATGTTCAAATCCTTGGGGAACGACACTAAAGGAAAAGGGGGAAGTTATGAGGAAGAAAGTAGCACCTGAATTTTGTTAATGTAGAATTTTCCTGCAAACTTCCGTGGAGCTTGCTTACATTTCTAGACTGCCAGATTTTGAAGAGCTCAGGAGAAAATTCCATGGAACAAACCAGTGGTGTTGTTTGGTCCTGACAGGTTGGTTGACTGCTTACAAGACTTTGGGCCGGCCGACTGGCAGCTCTCGTGTTTGATCTGCAAAACCCTGTGGAACTACAGCGAGGACATGGCGAGCGCGGCCGCCTGCTTCGGAGGGGACACGGACACGCTGCTGCTGCTGCTCACATCGCTTCTAGGTGAGACTCGGAGTCTTGGGCTCTTTCTCTCAATAAAAGAAATGGAAGGAGCAAAATCAAAGCAGGATTAGTTTGGGTGGGAGGTCTGTCCTGCAGCTTTCAGTGGTTGGTCAGTGTGGCCTGTCCAGCAGCACCATGGCCCCTGTGCAGCACACGCCAGGCCCCCTGGGGATCCTGGCATTTCTGGGGTGCAGTGGGCTGACCTTGCTGCCTGGCCACCCTTCTTTTCTCTCCATCGTCTCCTTGTGGGCAAGGACAACGTCCTGACAGTTTCTCATCTGCTCCCTAAAGCCAGGAATGGTGTCCTCATTGCTCCACAAAGGCTGAAAGGTGGATGTTAGGACCCTGATTTGCTTACCCAGTGGGATCTTTTTGTCTGGACATTTACTTCAAATTTTACAGAGTTTAGTGGCTGTGTGGTAGTCCTGTAGTCAGTACACATAATTTTTGTCCTTTATTTTTTGAGCACTGCTTTGCTTATGATTTTATTTTGGGTAGGTCACTTGCAATTATCTTTGAAAAAAAAAATCTTAAAATAAATTGAAGGGAACTAACTATGGATTATATGGTTTTAATTGGAAATTGATTAAAGATGTATACTTACTGTCAGACCCAGACAGGACATGAAATCATGGTGGTCTCTTCTGTTGTAGACAATCAGAAAAGTGGGTGGATTTGTGAGGATTTTTCTTCCAGTCACAGCAGAATTACTGATATTCGCTGCTGTAATAATTCCTTGTATTACATTCCTTGCTGTGATGGACTTTATCTTAATGTGAGCTGTAATTCCATCTATTTATCCAAAAATAGCAGTGTTTCAAGGTTATTACTGCACTTTCTAACATTCTGCAAGAGACCTACAAACTTTACAGCCACAAGCATGCTTGAATTTTCTGGCACGCAGCAAGGGATATGTATCTTTGTGTTAGAAAATACATGCTTATTTTTTCCTCTGCATTTAACACTGCTTGTTGAAGCAGCTGATTGGACTGCAGAGTCCAGGCTGGATAGCAATTGTAACTCTCATTAAAGAGTGTAACTTTCATGAACTGGAAGTTCATGTACAATTGCAGTTACAATTGTGATTGTAATGCAGCTGTAATGGTAATTAGGAATAGGTTAGAATTAAATCAAAGGCCAGTCATTCTTCACTGTGCAGTCAGAAGAGGAGCTGTAGAAAAAGCACATCTTATTCATTGGATCTGGTTCCTCTGTGTGCAGAGAGCCAACAAATCTTAGTAATAGCAGCTGGTGAATATTGTCGTACATTTTCCTCCTCCCATTGTGTCCAGTAACAGCCTTGAACCGTCATTGCTCTGATTCTATCATTCAGGAAGCAGGAGGCAACTGCTGACAGCCTGTGAACTGTACTTGAGCGTCAGCACACCCTCAGGAAGCGGAAAAAGTGGAGCATGGCACAGCAGACACCTCGCTTCACCTGCTGTGCTTGGCCTCCTCCCCTTTATTTTTCCCTCCCCTATCTGGCACAAGATGACAAAAGATATGAGGAAGCCAAAAGGGAATGGAAATGGCCTGAAAAGATGTTGTGCCCAAGAGAAAGGCTGGGCAAAAGGCACTATTTGTTTTTCTTTTTCCCTGCCTGATCCCTGCAGCCTGGGATGCAGCAGCCCTGCTTTCCAATGGCATTTGTCATTCACCTTTCAGCTGCTCCTGAGTTTCATGTCACTCTGCTGGCTCAGAGCTCCTGGAGGCTGCTGTTCCCAGGCCCCTGGCAGCAGCTTTGCCTTGGCCCAGGCCCTCAGGAGCAGCAGTGGAGATGAGCTTCAGTCTTGGGAACAGTCTTCTGTTTGGTCTTTCAGTGAAATCTCTTTTCTCCCTCTCTCTCCAGACCTTTTCTGCTGACGTTCACCTCCGCTATCAATTCAACGAGGTTATTTTGGAACCTCAGTCTGTGTGAACTCTTACATGCCACAACAGGAGCTTCCAGGGCTCCCAGCCCCTGTCTTGCTGGTGTTTCAAGGATGGGCAGCCCTTGCAGACTGCAGGAGTCTGTGCTCCAGGCTCCAGTTTCCCCCACAGTGTGCAGGCCCAGTGTGTTTGTCTTGTTCCTGGGCTTGCAGCCAGCACATATGCTCTTTGGCCAGGACCCAATATTGCTAGTTTTTGAGGAGAGTCGTGGGAAAATTAAATTATCTGAGGATGCACAGCTTGCATGCGGAACACTGATCCTCGCTGATCCACAGCGTTACTCACGCTCTGCTTTGGGAAATTTACTGTTTCAGTTCAACACTTCAGCTTTGAACTGCTTCTGACCCTTGTTCTTGTAGGCTGGAATTCTCGACCTCAGTGATTCCATAAATATTCAGTCGATTTCTGGGGAGCACAGCTGTCTAATAAAAGGGAGAAATGTCTCTCGCTCTGTGTTAGAACAGAGTTAATTTGGGTAGAAAAATACAGGAGTAGGCAAAGCAATTCTCCTTGAAAACAAAGCCCTTAATTCTAATCCCTTATCCCACTTCAGGGTCTCTGGCTTCTCTGCTGCTGAGATTGATTTTAAGTGTGTTGAGTACTGTGCCATTGATAGGACAAGAGCTAATGGGCACAGGTTGAAATAAGACAAAATTCCAATTAAACATTAGGAAAAGAGATTTCCATCATGGTAGGGATTAAGCACTGGAACAGGCTGCCGTCCAAAAAGGTGTTCAGTACTCAACAGTACATGGACCAGAGGAAGCTGATACATGGTGACTCTGCTCCTGAGGTTTTTTCCCAACTTAAATTATCCTGTGACATCATCAAATATAGATGTGATGTCAGAGGCTGGATTTTATCTTTGATTACAGGTTTTCTTCCTGCAGAGAAGAATGGGTGTTTATTACAGAAGGACTCTAAATGACATCTCCTGCAGAGCCCCTTTTGGAATCTCTCTCACAATCAGCATCTCTTTAATTTTGGTAGTTACAGTGTAGTGGCACAGGAGCCAAGTGCTGTTTGCAGTTGCTGGTAACTCTGTATGAGCTGGAGCCCATCTCCACACACAGGAATGTCATTTCCTCCTTCATAGCTGTCTCAGCTCAGGCCATCTGCTCTGCACAGGCACCTTGGCATGCTTTTGGATGGGAGTAAGTGCTATTGGAGCATCTTTTCTACACAAAGTTTGACTCAAAATGTGGGTAACTGAAGTTTCTCTTCAGCCCCAAGTTGCCTTTACCTGCTGTGACTGCAAAAAGCTCCCTTACAGAGTTATTTATTTAACACTTTGTGAATCTGGTGCTTTTCCATAGTGCAGGCCAAGGGTTAAGTGTTGCCCATTTGGAGCAGGATTCTAACTTCATTTTAGGTCTGTTTATGGCCTAAAGGCTGTCAAATACCCTTCTGTTAAACTGTGTGAAAACATCTGTGCAGCATTATCAGTTGTGTTTGCGGATTCGTGATTCAGGAGAATGCTTCTGGTTGCAGACTGATTTCTATTTTTCTCTAAGAGTTTGTCTCTTTGCCACATCCACTGCCAGGCAAAATGGAGGGGGAATAATGAGTGATGACTTCCTTTCATTCCTAATATTGCTTGTCTTTAATAAAGACTATGCTGTTGTTTTATTTTTGAAATTTGCAAGGAAGGGAGGGCATCAGTAATACAATAACTAGTGTGGTTCAAGTTCCTTCAGCATGAGAGCAGATAGAGTTTGAAGGAGTCTCCAGATTAGCAGAGCAATTTGTGACAGGAAAAACATAGTTGTTGTTAGATGAATGGATTGCTTACCTTAGCAAAATTGCTGTGGGTAATGTGAAACCCTGGGTGCTTTCCAGACTGACAGTCACAGTAAATGCTCGATCTCAGAGACAGTTTTTGTCTCGGAGACACCTCTGAGGTGTGAGGGTAAAAGAAGCTGCAGTACCATTTTCACTGTTTTACTGACCTTACCATCCTTTATTTTCAATTAAACCTAAGACCCTCAGACAGTGATGCTTAACTTATCTCAAGTGCAGTTGTTTTTAAGCCAGCAGCATACACAGCTGGTGAGCTGTATGTGTCACAAAATACGTAGGTAAGTATATTTTTATTTGGAACTGATGATGATATTTTCCTTGATTACAGATGAAGAGGTGGAGTTGGAGTGCAGCCTTGACAGAGATATAAAGGACTGCCAAAGACTATATTGGGAAAGAGAGTTCAAACCCGTGGCAGAAAAACTTCTTGACAGAATTCAAAGCCATCACTCTTCCAGCTGAGCCTATCACTCCATTTTAATGAGTTGGGATTTTTTTGTGGTGTAAATTGTATAGCTTTATATTTCTAATATACCTGTACATTGCCATTGGTAAGCTTGTTGGAGAGCATGACTATTTTTAAAAAAAGTCAGAAAAGCCTGGCATTTATATACTAGATGCTATCTTTTGAAGAGCTTGTTTGAAATTTTTGTATGTGTAATTACTTTTTACAATATACTTGAGCTGATGAAGCAGCTGTTCAGTGTGACTTGTCTAGTAATTGCATCGTTTCTTGACTGGAAAAAGGAAACAGAAGTATTTGTGAAACTTCTAATTTTTAAAGGTAAGTTATGAGTGAGCACTTGGACCTCTGTGGTACCAAAAATGCTGTGCAGTCCAACAGAATGTTACGTGACAGGAGCCACATCTCACCCACAGCCTTTGACACGCTTTTACCTTAAGGAACTTCTGTGCCAGAGTAACCCAGGTGCTGCTGGGGCACTGTCCTGTGTTCTTAATGAGCTTCACTCTTCAGATCAAACGCTGTCGGTGGTCAGGGAACCTCACCCCCCTTTCCTTGGGAGATCCCCCTCCCTTCTTCCGACACTCGGGGCTAGGCTCTGGGGTATCCCAGCTAACCCAGCTGCTGCCTTGCTGCTTGTGGGATGTAGGTCCAGCTGTGCTGGTATTTCCTGAATTGGGACTTCACATCTTAAGGCATCCCTGATGTCAGAGAAGATTTTACCTTCTCTCAGTTGGTCCCACACTCCCAGGAGCCGCCTGTGTGCCTCTACTTCTCACTTCCTGGCCAGCTGTCTCCCCCGAACCTGTGTCTCCATCCATGGAGCCAAAACAGGCCCCTGTTCCTCCTGACTGCTGCTGGCGTATTCATTGCTTGGTTTTCATCCTTCCAGCATGTGAAATTCCCTGCTTGTAGCCCATGGATTAGCTCAGCAGGCGCATTGCTGGCCGCAAGCGTTAACAGCCCAGTACCACAGCGAGCTTTAGAGACCTGACCTATTTCTCTCTTTCCTGACCTCAGATTACTGAGAATAAGCAGCTGTGCAGGGGCTGCCGGGCTCCTGCTCCCGCGGGGCAGCAGCATCGCGCTGGGCTGTGCACAGCAGGAGCGGCTCCAGGCTGGCAATCCCGGGAGAGGCTGGGGGAATTTGTTTGGAGGCAGCGATTCAGAGCTCCCTCAGTGGCACCTCTCTGTACCTTTGGTAGAGCCCAGACCTCTGCTTCCAGGTGAGGAGAGGCAGCGAGGAGGCCCGGAAGTAGAGCCAGAGTAGAAGGGTAGCGAGACTTTTTCCTAGTTTAGATCCCTGCTTTTACGCGGTAGGGGAGGGGAGATTTAATAGTCCAGCTGTTGGGAGTGGTGAGGAGGAAACTTAAGTGAAAATGATAAAATTTGCTCCATTCTTTGTGTCTCAGCAGCTCAGGTGTTACTTGTGCCCAGCAAGGCTCAGCCCTGCAGTGAGTGGCTCTGGGAGCTCGTGTGGTGGCAGCCCCTCTGTCACTGCAATCCACAGGAGAGGAGTGCTCGGCCGTTCAGTGTGGTTTGGCTCCAACAAGAGCTCTGCTCCGCTCAAAAATAGTTATCATCCCTTCTTTTGCCATTTTAATATTAGCTGAAGTTAAAGATAAATGGCTTCAACGTCCTATTTGTTTCTGGGAGAAAATAATGGATTTGCTTTGGGAGAGTATTAAAGAAAGGACGGTGGGTAAGTAGTCCCTGTGGGGAGGGAGCTGGAGGCCTTTGTTCCTGGCATTTGTGCCACGGCAAGGCAGGCGAACACCCGGCTGTGCAGGGCAGGGTGGGGGCACTGGGAAAGGCCCTGTGGCCAGGCCCTGTCAGCAGGAATAATCAGAATGCACAAGGGCCGAGTCAGAAGGCAACCAGAACTGATGGCTGGCTCATCTCGAGGTGGTGCTTGGGCAATTAAGATTTGTTCAAATACGACACTAATTATGTCAGTAATTACTGATCAAACTGTAACCACGGGCCTGGGGCACTGTGTCCTGCAGCACAGGGCAGAGCTGGGGATCCTGGGGCAGCCACTGCGTTCGAGCTCTGGCCTTTGTGCAGGAAGAGGCACATTCAGATGAGCTGGATTGAGAAGAGGTGGTGGCACAAGACTTTTGAGCACCCCTCCAGCTGAGTTACACCAGCCTCTGTCTTTCTCTGGAGAAAAACTTGTGGGTAGCAAGAAGCAGCTCCAGAATGCTGGATTTCAGGTGTGTTCTTAGCGCACCGTTTACCATTTGGGTATCTCTGCCACAGCCCTCAGTGCAGCAGCTCCAGGAGCCCATTGCTGTTCTCCCCTGGAGAGAGCTGCCAGCACCACAGCTGAGGTACACAAGAGGCTGCTGCACTTCACAGCCACAGGCTGGGGCTCTGCTGGAGCTGCCCGGGAGCACTGGACAGGGAGTCAGGATTGCCTGCAGGTTGTGGCTTGTGCTCTGATGGCAGCTGTGACCAGATGACACCACTCACACACAGAGATGCTGCAGTGTTTACTGCTTGAAAAGGAAGAGGGGACGTGGATGTGGCTGGAGAGTATAGGATGCAAATGGCCAGTTTAGGTTTCTTGGAAAAATTCGTGGCTACCTTTGACCTCAGAAAGCACCAGGAGACTCAAGCGCTGCAGAAGCTCCATTGACAGACTGGAAAGCCACAGCTCAGCTGTACAATGCCCTTAAGACAGGAAAGTTTTGCTCTGTTTTTGGAACATCAAAAATCCTGTATTTTCAGTTAAGAGGAAGCACCAGATGCTTCCTGTTAGTCACAATTTTTGACAGTTTATTAATCTTTCTCCCCTAGATCTTTTTAGATATTTTAGCTTCTTGGACTGTAAACTCAAAACTGTTCTCAGAAGGTTCTGTAGAAAGAGAAACCAGTCTGAGCTGAGACCCAGGCCAGGGGACAGAAATTAAACTGATTCTGCTTGTGGGCTTCAGAAAATCCATTTCATAGGATCACAGAAAATCATAGAAGCAGCTGAGTTGGAAAGGACCATCAGCATCATCGAGTCCAACTCCTGGCCCTGCACCAGACACCCCAAGAATCACACCTTGTGCCTGAGAGCTTTGTCCAAATGGGTGAAAATAGCAGCAGTACAGAAGCGGTGTTCCCACTACAGTATTAGTGAAGCTCTAGCTCTGTGTTTTTAAACTTTTTCTCCCATCATCTTAGACTCAGTTAAAAAGTCACAGCTTGTGATTTTAAGTATGTTTGCTCAGTTACTGTTTCAAACATTTTTAAATTGTCTTAGACCCAGTAAGAAGAGAAGCTTAAAGTTAAAACCACACAGAAACACCAAGAGAAAAAGTTGTTACCTTTATTTCAAAAATACCAGTAATACTGACAAATTTAAAAAGCAATTCACACTCATACAAAAGTATTCATGTGTTCTCCAAAACCACTGTATATTAAACGTCAGCATTTTAATCACGTTTTGATTTACTAAAAATAGATGTTTTTTAGCCTAGTTATTTAAGCAACTGCAAAAATCATTAAGACCAGCGTTGGGCATGTAATACAGTAGGACTGTTTGGCAGTCTAGAACAACATTCCCACACCTTGTCCTAGCTCCTTCTTGGTTCATCTGTGAAAAGGAGGACAAGAAGCTACTTGACACTTTGTGTAGGTAGATCTCTAAGAAGCTCTGAGGACTCCAGTCCCCTTCTTTCCATAGGAAGACCATTGCACTTTGGAGCTCACGAAATAATGCTGAACAAACACCCTGTTTTTAAGGCTAAACTAGTTGAGAAAATTGACTGCTACCTTTCAAATTATCAGTGTGGACAGAAGAGCTTTAGTTCTGATTAAACAGGGAATCTAAATAACAAGGCTTTTTTGAAACCACACACAATAAAGGCTCAGACAATAGCAGTGCTCACTTTCACTTCTAGCTCAACTGGAACAGCCTGGGTCTGTTCACTCCACCTGCACAAATAGCAGCATCAAGATTTTCTAAAATTATTCTCATAGGGAAAGCAAATGTCGTCAAGTCCCAGTTCTTTTTGCGCTCCGCCTCCCGCAGCATTTACCTTAACACAGATCTATGTATCTATCGTTTGCTATATTGCCACAAGTTCAGAGAATGTCCCGGGCTGTCTAAAGCCAAAATACCATGAGCAGGCAGCACTTCCGCACAACCCTGTCTGTCAACTGCCAAGCGTTCACTGCCCAGTGGCAGCAATGATATTCCAAACATGGAAATAGCTGAAACTAAAGGAGTTATGGCACAATGGGCATCTTAACTTATAGCTACTGTTGGTCCTGAGGCTTCATATCTTCCTCTGCCATACTGCAGCTGCAGAACATTCCAACGTCGACAGGCAGCCAGAGACATCAGGTCATATAGCGAGTAATAGCTCTCAGAGCATAAAGTAGTTCGGCTTGCATCCGAGCTTCTACCAGAAGCAAATTTACATGGACCTGCAGGAGAGAGAAGTTGTTACGCTTTAGCACCAGGCTCACCATGACAGGCTGCAGCCAAAGGAGGCCTTGGGGCTGTGGGTGTTGTGCTGGTGCAGCAGCAGCAGCAGCAGGGGAGCACTGCCCGTGTCACCACCCAGCCCACCAGATCTCACTGTGGAGCTCACTGAGGGGGCAGAGGAACCAATGCCACACCCGGTGCTGCGGCACAGCGTGGCACTGGCACATGGGCACGCTTAGGCAGGGCCAGGGCCATGGGAAAAGGAAATCGTTCTTCAGCAGGAAAAAACAGAGAAGCTTTCAAGCCCTTAATCAGCAGCACAATATGCACAGCTTGTTCAATTTTAGTTTAATGAGGCTAATGATTAAAGGCAGAAGGGCAGTGGGTACCTGCAGAGCAGAGGGGGGTGTTAGCAAAGGCAGAGGTGACAAGGCCATTTGCCCCTGGGAACTGAGAGAAACACACAGGCAGTTAGCACCTGAACTACACGGAGTGGTTGGCCAAGGTGAAGCACCAGAAAAACTCTGAAGTGCCATAAAGATGCTATCTCTACTGAGACCCAGATGTTCAGTAGCTACTGGAGATAAGAATTTTAGTTCCATTGAGGATCATTTCCTCAATGCCTTTACTCCATTTCTTTCAGGATGAGATCAGAAACTTGTGGGGAGGAGGGTGTGAAAGTATTTTCTCAGCGACAGCAGGTTGCTGTGAGTTTGCTCTGGCATGTAAGGGCTGTGTGTGGTTTCACTTGCGTGATCTGTGTGAGGATGTATGGTTATTGCGTTCAGTGACACGTATGTGAATGAGCCTTGGATTTTGATAGCTGTGGAGATGCAAAGTTTTGGGCTTTAAAGGAGGATTTGTGTGCTTGAAAAGCTCATATATCATAGTGAGTCTAACCAAAACATAGGCAGTGCTTAACTTGAACAATGTTAAATCATTGTAGTTACAGGACCCTGTGTTAAGGGGTTTATCAAGAACTAGAGCCTCTAATGATATGAACATTAATGCTTTCTGCATCTTTATGTTTCAGCATTGACTTTAAGTGAGGCTAAGAAATATCTTTCCAAACAAAAACTGGAGGATGTAAACTTAATGGAGTCGATACCTGAGAGTTAACAGCAGGAAATGTGACTAGGAGGTGCAATTCAGACTGTAACCCAGCAGCAGAGGCTTTAACATAAAGAAACTTTTTTGGGGCTATCTATGGCAGACAAACCAGGGAACTGGAAAGACCCTGGGCCAGCCAGAGAGCTGTTCCGGGTCTGCTGCCAATGGATGGATGGATGTTGCCCCACTTCCCTGCCTCCCTGGCATCCAGGCAGGACTGACTGCAGGTGGGGTGAAGCTGTACCATTTTCATGTCTAATGCCCCATACTGCTCAGAGCTTGCCCAGTCCACGTCAGCTGTTAGCCAGCAAACATGCAGGAGGAAAGGGGAAATTATTTCAGCCTGGGAACACGACGCTTCCCAATGACCTGAGTGAGTGTGAGCAGAACCCCAGCAGCATTGGCTAAAGCTGAGGCTGGGTGGCTGTGGCTGTCAGGGAGACACTGATCTGGGGCCCGTGGCTGTCCCTCAGCACGCACACCAACTGTACCTTCTCAGAGTGTTCAAACTGCCTCCAGAAGCTATCATACATTCTTTTTGTGGTCTTTTCAGGAGTGCAAACCACAGTCTTGATATAAACTTTAAAGCTGCGGTCCAACAACTGATTAATTTCACCATAGTCATAATCATCGTATCTGTTTGGAATGGAAAGAAAAACACTTTCATTTTCAAGCAGCAGTTACTTCACTTAAATTGTTTCTAAGTTCCTATGGCAAAATAAATTATTGGGTAATTGTAGCACTAGTGGCCCACCCCCATAAACAAAACTATGTTTAAAAAATACATGTAGGTTTGCTTAATAAATAGTTCTGGTTCAACCCGAGAAAGAAATGCCAGTGTGTTTAGAACAGAAAGAGTGAAACTGACCTTATTCCAAACATACAATGAATATAGTTCCAAATAGCTCGTCTTAGCATTGAGGTATCCACATCTTTGTGCATGGCCATTGTGTTGTAAGTCAGATTATAAGCAATATGGAACTTCTCATCAAGTAGTTGTCCCACATCTGGATAAAGACGATTAACCAAGGAATAGCCATGGTCTTCCCAGGAATAATCCTTAGAATAAGTAAAAATGCAGAATGGAGCATTTCAGAAATGAATTTGTGAAGACCCAGAGCTTTAATGTAGTTATAGACCCCAGGGCAGATAATCCAGGGGGGCTGGGGGTTGTTCATTTGCTGGCTTTAAGCCTCACTCAGGGGCAGTGAGCACAGCCATTTCCAGGTTTGGTATCTGGCACAAGGAACAGGCTGTTCCCTAAGCCTCTGACAGCAGCCCCCAGCCTTTTACCTGAACACGAAAGGTGGGCACATGCATTCCGTGTCTGGAGAAGTCTTTGTAACCATAGCTGGTATCCTCAAAGTGACGAGACACATCTCTTGTTGCTGCAGATTCTTCATCTTCTGTTAATGTCAAACAGAATTTCACACAATTTTGGTAAGAACAAATTGGAGGTGTACAAGCAGAACTCCTGCACAAGAAGGGGTCTCTGTGCTTTTTAATGAAACACATTTTCACTGGACTACCTGTATTATTCTCTGTGTACAGCTCTGTGACTGCAGCTATGGTGTTCAGAGGCAACTCCATGAAAAACACTGAGGTTTTTTCTTACAGACAAACATCTTTTTCTCCCTTCTCTTGTGCTGCAGTCTTCACCCTATCCCCTGAATCTAGGGGACATTTTCCCCCTAACTCAAGAGGTCTGTAAAAATGTCAGGGGAAAAACCTGCTTTGGAACAGAGAGCTTATTAAAAAAGAGACTTCTGAGACTTCCATGCCAAGTTTGTTTTAGAAGAAATTGTATTGAAGAGCCCGTGACAACTCTAAACTTGTAATAGATTAAGTACTCTCTCTCAGTCATCTGAAAGGTAATGTTTCATACACTTAAATAGCAAAGCACGTCAAGTGTCTTGTTTTTACAGTGTCTTGCAAGATGCTTAAATCCCTTGTGAAACTTCTAAAACTCTCAAAAGAGATTCCATTTCTTCTGGAGATTTCTATTAAACACAATATTGGTCAGACAGGGCTATGGTGTGTTTGCAAGCAGCCACAAATCTTGGCACTACTTTGCTTTTAAGTGTTCCTGGAAGAAAACAAGGCATCCCTAATCTTGATTCCTTCAAAGAAATGGTAATGTTTGTGAGACAGCTAATAGCACTTCTTTCCCCTTTTGCAGTAGTATTTCTTCAAATAATTTGGAAACGTCTTAATAAATACATATACAGTCTACATCTGCACTACCTGAAGAACACACGAACATGCTTTCTCTCTTCTCTCTTTCAAAGCGTGTGGCCATCTCTTCTTGGCTGGCTTCCTCTTCATCTCTGCACTCCTGCAGCTGCTTCATTTTCTCCATAAGAGCTTCAACTTCACAGACAGACTCTGTAGACTAAAAAGAAGAGAAAGACATTTCATTTTAATGCAATGGGAACGGACAATGATGGCAGAAATTGCCAAGCCAGAAAGTGTAAACACAACTTAAGTCCTTTACATCTTTCAATACAGATTTTTCAAGGAACACAGTTTTTGAAAGAAACCTGTACTGACCCAGTGGTTTACATTAAGTCATCATCTTTTCTCAATTAGATCCCTGGTATTTTTAGCATGATTTAAAAATCACAGCATTTTGGAACAAGTTGTTCTCACACTAAAATTAGTTTCTCTTAGTCTAAATGTTCAGCAACTGAAAAACAAGGAGCTGTAACAGAAATTCTGATAGAGGAAGTAACCACAATTTACCACCCAACTGTATTTTTCGCCTCCTGTGTGCACAAAGAAACATTGAAGGAAAAAGGAAGAGTGAGTGTAAATGCAGATTTAATGAAGCCTCAAAAGAAAGCCTGTGCAAGATAATTGTCTTTCACAAGAGATGTTTTAACACCACAAGACACTATTAATTCAGTAATCGGTCTTGTAAAACTTCATCAGAATGAAGGAAGGTAAAATTATCTTTAATTTATATGCTTCTGCCCCTTTCCTCCCTGCCTTTTGCAGTTTGCTCCTTCAGAGAGCCAGCAAGCTCCATCAAACAAATTTAAATGCCACCCACACCACTGCAGTAAAATCTCGAAGGCAAGGATCCTGCAGTGAGAACACCCTCTTGGCTGTTCTTAAACCAACACTTAGTTCACATCACGCTTTTCACCAAGGGAAGACAAGTCCAGATCAGCTGCTGCAGGCAGGAGAGAGGGTTTTAAAGACAGTCACAAAGTTGTGAATGATCTGTTAAGAGTCATCTGTTCTGTGATGCATCACAAACACCTCAAGGCAAAAAAGTCAGAGCCTGGAATCAAAGGAAGAGCCAACTTTCCACTGCACCCATGAAAAAAGCATTCCTGGCCACTGCTGCTCAGGACACGTATCATGAACTAGCTGAGGCTGGGACTCATCTCAGTTCACCTTTATGAATGACAGGCAGAAAAAACAGACAACACAGATTGTGTCTGTTTCTCCCTTTGGTAGCTTTCCCCAGTTTACAGTATCATTTCAGCTCCTCCTAAATGCATTTTTTCAATATCCACATCTGGATTAGGCTCATCAGTCCCACTCTCAATGAATGAAAAGAGACAGGCACCCTCCACATATGAAGTTTACAAAGAAACGACTACTATTGAAAGAGACTGATTGTTCAGACAGACACTTACTGGAATACTTCCAGCTGGGCTGGCATGGATTTCATCCACCCCGTGGTAACCATTTGTGATATCACATATGCAATAGTTACTGACGGAGGGGGGCCTGAAGGTGTGACCCCCTTCACAGTCGATCTCTGGGCTGATGCCACAGCCAAACGTGAAGGAAGCAAGGGAGTGGTAATGTGTAAGGAGAACGACCGCATGGATCAGCTCTGCCAGGGACCAGCTGTTCTCTTCAGTCTTCAAAAGTTGCTTTAAAAATAATGCAAGACAAAAATACGAAAGTAATTCATTTGATCCCACCTTAATGCAGTTTATCAACACATTTCTTTGCCAGGTAAAATTATTTTTCCAACATCCAAATGTGGTTCCTAACTCTCTGATGCCATTAGTGTGCTCAGAGACCTGTTACCAGGTGACCTGCCAGACACAGACTTGCGTGGTTAAGCCACAAAGGAGGGAACTTCTCTCCCCTCTCTGTCCCTAAACAATTGAGTAAGTTGGGGTTTCTCTTTTGCACTGTGTGGTTTCTATCAAGGCCAGACTGACTTGCATTGAAATTTCACATCTCTGATGAAGATGCAACCACAACTCTTGCATGTTTGTTCAAATGGTCTTTACAGCATCAGAAAACCCAGGCAGCTCCTTGCAGATCAGCTGTGTAAAAACCTGGCACCAGGGCCAGGCTCCCTCCATCTTGTCCCTGTGGGTGGAATGCTCTAGATTTGACAAGCTTCAAACCCCAACTTCCCCTTCAGGCAGGAAAGTGTGGGAGGTTTGGAGCCTTCTGGCAGAGCGTGTGCCCTCCCCCACAGCGCAGCGTCCTGCCTCCAGCTGGACCTGCCACCACCTCTCACCAGGCCAGGCAGCACGGAGGAAGTCCCAGCACCCACGTGCTCCTTGCTGTGAGCACAGAGGAGAGCAGAAGAGGTGGAAGAAGCAGCCCCTTGGTGGTTTGTTGGTGCTGCAGTCCTGGCTGTCCTGTACCACCATCACTCCCCTGGGCAGCTCTGCCAGCCTGCTCCCTCCATCCCATCCTGAGAACTCAGCATTTGAACTGGCAGCAAGCCAGACAAAAAAATGTGGTGGCTGGTGTTCTTGCCTGACCTCTGGCAGCATCTCAGAAACACCCAGGGGTTCTGGCTACTGAAAGCACACAGCGTGAGGAGGGAGCTGCACACCTGAGCACATCGTCATTGCACCAACAGAATTCCAACATGACACAGAAATTTCAGCATGTTGTAAATTAAATTTGTTATTCATTTAAGAGCAGTTATGATCCTGTGAGTTTTACAAGGGCACAAGTGATACTATATCATGCAGTGATGTAGCACTGACATCAAAGTCATTACCCACAGAACTTCTTTCACCCTGTCTGGCTCTGAACCCCAAGAAGCTGTGATTGCTTTACTGGAAAAATGGGACCTTCACATTACCCCATGAAAGACCTACCTCGATATGTTCCTTGGTGATGAGCCAGGGTCGGTGAGCCAACATTTTGTTCAGTTCTCCTAAATTTTGCAGTTTTTGAGGTGCATTTTCCAGACCATTCAACCATTTAGGGTCTCCACCGACATGAAGGAAGTCATTCACGTGGAGGTTAACAAGGTAAGAGCACTGATGTCGTGCTGCAGCCTAGAAAGGAAAACAACATGATACAGAAAACAATTACAGAAATTTAGTACTTTATGACAAATACTGTAAGTCATCATTTCCTCAAAACATCCAAGAATAAGACTTGCACTGATCAAAGACTCAAGTAAAAAAAGATTTCTGAGATTAACACATCAGCTTGTTCTGATTATTGTTCTCACAATGATGCCTTAGGTTTTAACTTTCGTATTTTTCAAATACAGCAATACAGGATTTGAAAAATATGAAAGTTAAAACCTAAGGCATCAACAACATAAATATCCCTTGTTCATACACAACATCATTATGCTGGCTACAGGTGCAACGTGCCTATACCCAGGGAGAAGTACAGGCATGGATTTATTACATGTCCTGAAGCACGTAATCCATACTGCCTCATACTCCCCAGGGGGGAAGAAGCCGTCTCTAGCTGCATCTTTACCAGCAACAATCAAAAGCAGGTTTTAGATTGCATGTGGGAAGAGAGACTACGGGCAGCTTCTCAGCAGAGAAAGGCCTAGTATCATTTACTCAAACACTAATACTTTCTGAATCAAATTAAAACACAGCCCAAAACTTTAATTCAACTTCAGCAAGCAAAGATCATTGAACTAGCAGATGAAAAATTAGAAATCAACCACTTCTGGCAGAAAACTTGCTTAGAATTTACATCTTCAGAAATGCATGATGGGACCGACTATTGAGTTGGAGGTGTATGTGACAGGACACACACAAAAACAAAATTTCTTGAGAAACAGTTTCTGAGATACTAAGGAAGTCAATAACAAACAACTGTCTCATTTCTATAGGTTTTTGCCCTTTTTCTCTCAGTCCTACTGAATACATGAACATAAAATGCTGATCTTCTGAAACCACCTGTAAAGCAGACACCAGCAAACCTACTCTGCTTTTCCCTTAGCTGCTGGTGAAATGCCTTTCCACCTAGAAACTGCAAAGCACAGCAACAGCTGCTCTCAGACAGGCCAGCGTGGCTGTTTGTGCCCGTGCGTACCATTATCCCGATGTAGTGCCGGTAATGGAGCGGGAGTGGGCCATCCATTTGCAGGAGATAGTGCTGAGTTTTTAGAAAGCTTTCGAGATACTGCGGGTGGAAAACCATCACCAAGGTGACGTTGTCCAGTCGGCCCAGCGTGGCAAAAGACTCTGCAAACAGTGTGTGCATCGTGGCGTCCTCCTTTCCCACCTGAATTGTCTGATGGAAGAGAAATAGCAATGAGCAATATTGCCCAAGTACCACCAATAAAATAGCAAATAAATATATTACCACAGCACCCAGAGGCCCCAAGTGAAAGGAATTATATTATAATCTATTAATGGCATTAAATCAGTGCACATGAGGCACATTAAATCCCTGGAATACCTCTCATTTATGTGGTTATGTCAGCAAAAGGAGATTTTTGGCTTTAGTCTCTCTCTAATACAACACTGACTTCTCATTTTTAACTGTCTCACCTTCACTTTCTTGAATACCCCAGGCTGATCTTAGTTTATTATAATTAAAAGCTAACTGAATCATCACTTTTACTATGGGAAAAAGAGGGAAAGAAGTAAAAGCTAGCTAAGATGACAAAAGAGAAAAAAAAGGAAATTGAAAAAGACTCTAAAATTCCTAGAAAACCACAGGCATATTACTAACTTTTTCTCTACTCCAGATTCTCTTACCAGATAATCAGGAGAGAAGCACCAGAAATGCTCATCCACAGCACTCTGAAGCTTCTCAGATTCTTCTGAGTGCTAGAGGCAGCTCAAGAAAAAGCAATCCCAGAGCAGAGGGGCAGGTACCTTGTGGACCAGTAGGAAATTACATCCGGATGTTCACAAGGAAACAGTATTGGGTTTCTCTCATGCTAGATAGCAGCATAGGAGGGGTCATAACTATTCCAAAGCTCCCCAAGGCTCTCACTGTTCTGTACACTAGAACTGTTTCCAAAGTCTCAGGACTGAATGTGATCTCTACTGAAAATGTTTTACAGCTCAGCAGCTGTCCTGAAACCAAATGTGGGCTACTACTAAAAGGATGTTCCTTAAAAGCATAAAGTTCACTATGTACTTGAAAACACTACCACACCTCCTTCTCAGGGATGAATCTGCTTGGTCCGTGTCCCAGTGGTCTAGGAATTCTTATTCCAAGTTCCTAGAAAAGAAAATTACACCACCTCAGCATTTAGTTATAAACAGCTTTTTAGCTGTGGTTGCAAGAAAGAAAAGAGTTCTCCATTCAGAGCTGGACTTATTTGGGTACTTGTGGTACTCTTGCACAGGCACTTTTACTAGTACTGTTTGTACAAATGCAAATCATTTTTTTCATACAAGTGCTTTATAATTAGCTGTGCTTGTTTACAGCACACTGCCCCACTCCAGCAACAAAATGTTCAACAACAAAGGCCCTGTCAACCAAAGAAAACACACACAAATTTATATGCACGCACGCACACACACACACACACACACACACACACACACACACACACAAACACACTACAGCCTGGTTCACAGAAAATTCTGCATAAAGCATATTTTGGCAGGGTGTCCAGGACAAGGAGTTCCGAACATGCCGGCTGCTGTGTGGTTATGCCACTGATACAAAACGGGGCTGCTGCTGTGTGTGTACATCCGCAGTTCGCCAGCACACAACACCCTGTGCATCTGTCAGGAAATGAAACAGCTGTAACCCTAATCAGATTTCTTCTTCCCAACCTCAAAGAGCACTTAAACTGCTGAAAGTACCTGATCTACATTTGCATCTGCTTTCTTTTCAAGATAGGATAAAAAGCTATTCACATTTGCAGGGAAGGAGGGAGGGAGGGAGGGGAATTTGCTCCATCAGAACAGCAGCAGCCACATCCTTGCACACACTCGTGTGGATGTGTTGCCTTGCAGGTAAGGTGGAGGCTGGATACCCCTGGCAGTTCACTACTTGCCCTCTCCTTCAGCTGGATGAAGCTTTCTGACAGGCCTATGGCACCTTGGGCCCTTCCTGCAGCCAAGGAGCAAGTACATAAAAGACTTGGGTGCATCTGTGTCCTGCCCATTAACACTGTTCCCTTTGGAAGGGGGGGAGCCATGCGTTCCAGGGCAGTCTCTCCATTTGGCACAGAGCAGCCCCCTGAGAAGGCACAGCAGGTTCCAGGGGCAGCTACCAAAGCAGGACATGGCCTCACCTCACACTTTCACACATGCCCCCCATGCCATTGCTGCAGAGGCTCCCTCTGCCCCGTGTGTGTGGCACTCGCTGCAAACCAGCTCTCCTGAGGGGATTACTCCCCAGCCAGCAGCTTGGCTTCCCCAGGAAAGGTGGGAGCCCTGCCAGCTGATGGCATGGCATTCTCACAGATGGAGGGAGACCTGGCATTAAAACTGAGACAGAGCTGAGTGCTAAACACCAGGCTACATATAAACTAATATGCCCTCTTTCCCAATCGTCTCTTACGACACATCCATTGCCTCTGTTCCATAGCCAAACCCACCCATTTTGTGAGATACCAACTTTGTCCAGGCTCTCAGCTGGGTTTAGATGAATAAATACTATGCATTGAGCCAGTTCAGGCCACACAGAGCAGAGGGACACCCTCAGCTGGTTTAGGCCTCAAGAGCAGATGATGCCCCAAGAGCTGCCTGCCAAATGCAATTTTTCACTTCGCCACATTTTCCCCACATAGATAAAGGCTGTTAGAAACATGCAGTACTGGTTGCACTCACTACTGCACTTTTTCTCTCTTTAGCTGAGGTTTCTATTTGCACGAGTTCACTGTACGAGAAGCAATTTTATTAATCAGTTACCGTTTCCTGAACTTTCCCCTAAGATTAAAAAACAGCTTCAGAGAGCTGGAAACAATGAGTGCAGGCCTAAGTGGCAACTACCAGACCCTTCAGACTCTGACAGTTTCCTTAAATCCTAAACTCAGATGCCTTCATTTCTCAAGTCTTACTTGGATAAAACAATATCAAAGAGCACCTCTCACTACTAGTCTTTTCACTTTTTCCCCTCAGTGTAGCTTTTTCCTGCTATGGGTCCCAACATACACAAGCAATTTTGCCTGTCAGCCAAGTAATGCCACTCGTAGGATGCAATTTACCAGCATCTCTCTTTAAAACTTCAGCATAGCTTATTATCTTGGCTATAACTTCACTAGAGAAACATCTTACAGCCAAACAACAGCAAGCAAAAAGCAAGATCATATAAATTGTAAGCAGCATTTAATTTAGCAGATGTCTGCAGTTTGCCAGATCAAGCACTCCAAGACAAGTACCTTGAAGTTTAATTCTTGAACAACTATTTTTCAGTCTTTCCTTTTCCCAGAACAGTTAGAGGAAGAAAAAAAAAAACCAAAAAACGAAAAAACCAAACCCAGATTTAAGAACTTGAGATCAGCAGGCTGCTAACGTATTTTGCTTCACAATCTAAAATACATTACAATCAATACACTTCTGTTTTTTAAAGCATACAGAGGTCAAACCTACGATTACACAGCCCATAACAGGTTATATTACTCAACTATCCAAACCCTTGCTGCAAAGCGACTGAAGAGGTTTTTTTAATGATTAAATAAGTTGCTTTGTTTTCCATCAGGAGAGGGATCATCCCCTGATACCATGGCACCAGCCTAGTACTTGAGAAGCCTGGGGTCAAGGCTCTGTTGTGACAGAGACGTAACAAAGGATTTGTGCAGATGAGCCCGTTTCCCATCAGCAAAATGGGGGTTTCTTCCAGAGGGTGCTGAGAACAGAAGCAGCTTGCCATAAGGTGCATGCTTAACACAGTCATGAGACTTGTGTAAAATCTGACCCATCAGAAGTGTTTTGAAAACTTGTTCTTCAGTTACAAGCTACGGCAGACCTTTTAAAAACTATTTTCCTCTCTTTTTTGGAAGCAGCATTTAATCAAGTTCTCCTAGTACTTCAGAAATCACCATGTGCTTCCAGTGTTCCAGCATTTCAAATACTCGATAACACAGTAATAATTCTCAAAATAGTCCTCGTGAATCTTTCCTTTTTCCTGAACATATTTCTATGCTTCACGATATCCTCCACTAAACCTCCATCTTCCAAATACACTCAACTCAGGGAGCAACACTCTCCCTCTCAAAGGCAAGACCTGCATCCTGACCAGACGTACCACTACGGCTCTCTCCTGCACCTTTCTCTTAAAGCACCATCTCACCTGAAGCACCAACAAGCACCTAGTGAAGCAGTTGTGTCTAGGACAAGCAGCAGCTGGAAAAAAGCCTGTATTTCTTTTGGTTATTACAAAAGTATAAGCAACTTTCATGCAATTCCAGGCCACAGAATTGCACACCAAAGTGACCTACTTAGTGACACATTCTCTGCATCAAACTTGTCCTGGCTCCTTTCCTCCTGTTTGTCAACCTCACCACACCACTTTCATTCAGTCTAGAAACTCTGCAGCTGAATACAGCTCCAAGCTCAGCAGAAAGCCAACCACAACTGAGGCTTTAGGTGCAAATAAATAATAACAATAACAATAATAACAATAATGACGATGATGATGCATCAGAGGCACTCCATCTTCAAAGCCAGAACATAAAACTCGGGTGGCTGCAAAGCTGAGCACCAAGGGTGGAACAGATTTCACCCTCAACACCCAGAAGCTCAAGCTAATGGACAAAGGTGGGCCTTGCTCGGTGGCAACCTACTCCACTGCTCACCTTCCAGACATACCTTGACAGAAAAGTAAGACTTTAGCCACATAAATGCTGTATTGCTATGCTGGCAGAGACAACCTCAGAAATCACAGAAAAGCCTCCTCTTCCCCCTTATGTAACATACCTTCTATTTCTGTACAGCCACTATTATTATTTCCATGGGAACTATGCTCACTAGGTACCTACCATTTCTCAATCTACACATCCCTCACCACTGCTGTATCAGCCCAGCATCACATCTCATGCACTTAGCTAATGCAAGATTCCTGTGAAGTAGGCCAAGTACATTATCTCCCATCTAGGAAAATAAAATCCCTGAGAAATGGAAAAGCTACACATCTCAGAAGACTGGTGGCTTGAGCTGAGATCTCTCAAGTCACAGGCTAATGCCCTAACCATCAGACTGTGTGCCTGTTCAGAGACTTCTCAGCCAGGAAATGCTTTATGCAAATTTACACCAAGAAACAGCACTGCAGAGCTGAGACAGAAAAGTTAATGAGACAAGTCTGCAAGCTTAATTATATACTTCCCAGTTACCACTCACTCTCACCAGTCTGGCTCACTTAGCACATCCAATTCCACAAGGACAACCAGATCAAAAGTCTGTACTGCCTGCACATACATGCTCAGGGAAGACCACTCTAAAGCCTCAAAAATGTGTAAACTCACACAACTTAGAGCTTTTCTGTATCTCACAGCTGTCAATCCAGCCCAACTTTTCGGTAGCTTTTCTAAGCCTCTTGACAGGAACATCATTCCTGTCAAATTTATGTAAAAGCCTGAGATAAAAAAATTGAACTGCAATTGTGTAGAAGAGGTTTGTAAATACTTAAAAGTACAACACACATTACCTCTGCTAGTAGTAGAACATTATCTGCTTTGGTTCTGAATCTCTTTAAAATGTAAGTTAAAAGAAAAAAAAAAGGCACAGTCTAAACAGCCACCCAGTGTCAGAAATTTTACCTAGAAACACTGAAAACAGAACTAAGCTACAAACCAGGTCACAGAGCCTCTGGAACAGGAACAGCTATCTAACCTAAGCTACAGTTCTTCCTCCATTGTGTGCCTAAAATGCTTTTTCAGCTCCTTGTTAGTCCCTCACTACTGGCTCCTTGCAGCTAGAGCTCTGTCTTTTGTCACAAAACATCTCCCAAAACTCAATGCTAGTTTTGTCCAATAAATCTGGGGACTGTTACCAAACTGCTAATTTTCAGTCCTTCAGGATTCATGAGCTATGATCCACAATGCTCACTCAGACTGCTTCCCTGGTGTTAGCACAGTGAGTCATTTTGCTCCCCTCAAGTACTGTCAGTACCACTATTAAATGTTGTATCTACCAGAAAGACTTATTTACATACTTACTTAAGCCTTCTCTAAATGGCAAAAAGAACATTTTATCATAGCCAAGCAAGGGTGAAGTAAAATTATAATTATCCATTTACTTCAGTACACTACATTTGAATTACCATCTTTATCTGAATCGTCTATGTCCTGATTAAGCATTAAGTGCTGCTAGATTCAAACAAAATTATATGAAAATCACACCCCATAATACAATATAAAACAATCTAATGTAAGGAACCAAAGAAGGGAAATGAGGTGAATTTTTGGAGGTAACATTTTCCTAGACAACCAGTCATCATTTTACATAATCTAAGTGCATTCCTGCCCAAGCTTAGGGTTAAGAAAGGCACGAGCTGTGAGTTAAAAACTCTTCAACACAATCTCCCAGTAGAATTAACTCCTCCAGCATGCCAGTGCTGAAAATTCAGCTTAGTATAATATGATGAACATTTGAAGCATGGGCATTAAAAATACCCATTTAGGGCTTTATAAGCTTATAGGATGAAATGCCTCTAAGCATATAAGTGTCTAAGAAGGTTGTGCTGCATTTCCAAGGGAGATTTGGCACTTACCAGTTTAAGAGGCTTCATGCTGCTGCTGCTCCTTCACTCACTGTGAACTGTCTGGTTCCTACTTCCCTTTAAAGGCCACCGACAGCAAAACCTCACTGGTGGTGACACTGAGGCTGCAAATGGAGTTTCCTTGTTTAGGACCTTAACAACAAGGACAGGCACAACTGGCCCCACAGGACAAGCTGTCCCCAAGCTGATACATACTCAGCTTAAAAACCGTATTTTCAGTTCTGCTAAATGAAGTAGCTACTGCAGTTTCCATATTGGACAGAAAACTTTTAGGAAGGAGGGAATTAACAACAAAGACTACTAAATATATTAATTAAAGAATTAAATATATTTCTTTTCCTACACACACAGAAATCCTGCATCTTGTCTAAATGTGGGGTTATGCAGAACTGGCCGTTTTTCCTATTTTCTTTGTTTACTTAATCCTGAAGTAGCTGCAATTCTTGTGGCTTTCTCAAACAAACCATGATTCACATTAAAATGACAGAAAAAAAAAAAAATTACCCTAGAAATGCTCATGTACTTTAAATTTTTGCACTGGTTCCATTTGCTGGGTATGTCAGACTGTCATTCAGCTGAAGCAACAGACATGTCTCCACTTGTATGGATTTAAAGAACTGAGAACAAGTACTCCCCCTCTGTTACAAAGCACTGTGTTACACAGACCTACCACTCTTCACTGGAATTAGAGCATGGCAAATACTGAACTGTTTCTCTTTCATATAGAGTATGTTATTCTTATACGAACTTAAAGATGTAAATTACTTCAATTTCAGTATCATTTCTCTGAATGTCTCAAAGTCCTTTGAAATACCTGATTTTAAAAACATCCTCATCTAGTTTATGTGACTTGACTCAAGATAGAAATCAAGGCAAGGGAGAGTGTGCCCAAGATCACACACCTTGTTCACAATGGCAGGAATAAAAGCAAAGCCCAGACTCCTCTGTCTCCATCTCCAGCACCTCTTCTCTGGTAATTTTCTAGGAATGAGCAGGACAAGCAGGTCCATCTGCAGTAGTCTCAAGGTGCCAATATGCTACCTACTCTTCCTCAGCATTAACAGCTCTTCCTGAAGTAGCTTTGTGACACAACTGCCTAGAGTCCACAACCCAATTTACTTCTGATATGAGCTCACTGAAACTGAGGCTGAGTTTCAATGATTAGTGCCTAGCTTTTTTATATGGCACTTCTGTCATTAAACACAAAGCAGTAAAGGGCAAAGGATTTGGAATACATGCCTGCAATATCCCTACTAAACACTATTTAAATACCAATAAATTGGTGACACAGAAGGAAACAGTCCAAATGTACCAGTAACCGTTCGCATTACACAGACTGTACTGCTGGATTATGTCAAAGCAAAGCACATATCCATGTATATGTATCCATGAAGTACTGGATTACTCTAAATCAGAAAAATACAAAAGAGGTTCCGCAGCAACCTGCAGCGGATTCTGAGGATTAAAAAATTTCCTTTAAAAGAAGAATCTTAACGTGGTGACACTAAGGAATTTACAAGAGAGATCCAAATCAGCAGGTTTATTCCTGCCCAAAATAATGCTCTTGACTTGCATTTGTTTATAATTATAGCCCGCTCTTCTCCATGAGAAACACAAGACCAGCCTTACTGTTTCAAAAGGATAATCCAAACCTATGCAAGAAAGACGTAAACGCCGGGCAGTTCCGAGGCAAAAACCACCTGGACGAGCCTGAGAACCCTGCAGAGGCACCCGGTTACCCCGCACACCAGCGGAACACAGCCCTTCTGGGACCAGAGGCGTCGGGGAGGATAGCGACAGCATCTGCACTGACACCGCAGGCAGCAGCTGCTTATCCCGCGGCTGAACAGGACCCGCGAACCCCCGCACGACACCCCCGAGCGAGGAGCCCGCAGGGAAACGCCGCTGCTGCCTCCGCAGTCCCACGCATGATCCGCAGGGGGCTGCCCGGGCCCCAGCCTCTCCTTCCAGCAGGGATTTCTCTGGGGGATGCGCCCGGGGAGAGAGACCCCCGCCCCTGGGAGGCTCAGGCGACGGGGGCACCCCGGCCCCCCGCAAGTACCTGGTGCTGCCGGCCC
>VWZT01004107.1:648219-696385 GCA_013397055.1 Pachycephala philippinensis
GGGGCACGGCTCGCCGCGACCCCGCGGCTGCTCCCTGGCCGCGGGAGTGCCAGCAAGTGCCCCGGGCCGGGAACAAGGGCAGGAGCCCCCGGCCAGTCCACCCCGGCTCGGCAGGACAGCCTCGAGCCCCGGACCCCTCGGCTCCGTTCCGCTCTCCTCTCGGCACAGAGACGCTCCTTGGACAACGCTTTCCGCCCCCCTCTCCTGTTCCTTATGCAAGAGTTTCTACCNNNNTATGCAAGAGTTTCTACCTTCTCTTTAAGCAACAAAGTAATTACGGCTTTTAAACGGAGAAATCGCAGGAGGTTCACATTTTGCAGATATTTGTGTGACTAAGTGCGCTGCTGCTGCAGAAATCTGGCCTCCTGCCTATTCCCAAGATCATAACAGTCCTGGGCAAACATATGTTTTGCAATCGCATCAGCAAAACACTCGGCCTTTGTTTGCAGCAAGCTGTGCTGTGCCTGCCGACCCCCCAGGGCTGTAAACTCTGCCAGATGCCTTGCATCTCCCACCTCTTTTGGTCTGGGATTTTACGTCATCAATTATTTTAAAAGAAACAAGTCCCTGAGCTGGCCCACGTGATTTTTACTTTTTTTTTTCTTTCACAACCGTATAAGATCCATAAAGTTACATTCTGTTAGATTGTTTTCCTTCAAATAATTTGCATTAAAATATAATACGGGAGACTCCAAGAGGAGAACTTACGTTGGAGTTTTCGCGGGAGGAGGGCCAGGGCAGCTCTGAACCCCTAAATATACTCACCTGGGGGAGGGAGGCTTCTGCCTACATTTCAGGCTGTGCGGTTTTGAGCCGTACCAAGTTATCTTAACAAACAAGCAGGGAAATTCCATGACACTGAACTTTAAACTTCTGTTAAATGTAAAACTGAACACTGCAAAATTGCTCCCAGGCTGTTCCTGTTATCAAACCATGCAGCTAAATGCAGAAAACACTGACCTGTCAGGGGAACATGGCAACATGACGCAAGGCAGTAGTTCTGCACATCTCTTGATTCTTGAGCCTTAAAGGCTTCCTGTCCTCTCCACTTTTCAAATACCACCACGCCTCTAGGTCACGCAATTAACTCTGGAGAACCAAGGGATACTCTACTGCTGAAGGCTTAGCAGCAGTCATAAGGTTAAATTACCTAGAGATGCCCAAGTACCACAGCTCCATGCTTATTTGAGGCCTTGGCTTGAAGCTGGTAAGTTTCTCCAGAAGAAACTCAGTGTTCTTACTACCTACTTGCACTTTATAAAATGCTCAACAGAAGCATGGAGAAAGACTAATGCAATACTGGCAAGGAAGGTTGCATTTTGTGAGCTAATAAAATAAACTAATGAAGAACAGTGTTTAATTCCCAGTGCTTACTTCCTTACTTCATGCCAAGGTATAACAAAAAGGCGGCATGGGCTACTCTTTCAACATGGGCAAAGAACTGGCTTGTGCTCAGGAAAACTGTTGAAAAGGAGAGTAATTACCTGAAAGCTGAAATGCAAGAAGATGCTTTACCATAAAAAGTCTCCCTGGATGACAGATGAATGGTCATCCCCTTCAATGAATTTGTTAACATCCTTGGAAGAGGGGGTGAGGAGGGAGGAAGGGCAGCACTCCCTCACTTCCAAAGTGTTTTTTTCCCACTGTGGTCATTTGTACTGCCTGGGTACTTGTGAGGAAGCCTGTTTATATTAACAGTTGTTCCTATACAAAGAACCTTGGCAGATACAGATTCTTTTCTGGCATCATCCAAGGGAAATTTTCTCTCTCTTTAAACAACCAGCTCAACAACAGAAGGTAGGAAATTGTATCGTGTTCTTCGCTTTCTCTGTCAGGAGAGATGGAGGCAGTGACAGCATGGCAGAAAAATTGTGTACAAAGGGGAAGAGGAAGTTGCACAGCCACAGCAAACAAATAATAATGGACTTAAAAGCTCTCCCATATGGCCAGAGTACACAAGCCCTGCTCAGGCCCCAGGTATGCCTCTGCCTTAGCAGAATCCCATCACCCCAGCTTGCTGCAAGCCCTTTCTCCATCCCAGCCTTCACACAAGTATTTCCTAAGTGCAACTCCTCCAAACTAAAGAGCACACACAAACCTGAGCCACCTGCTCATCTATAAATCAGTACACAATTGCAGACTAAAATTATACCTATTTGTGAGCTAGTATGACCAATTACATGAGCAATTTCATCAGAGAATATGGTTTGAGACTGGTACAGAGCTCACTTGGGTACTAACAAGTGCAAACCACAGCACAGCCCGGGAACACAGGGACAGATCCATGGTTTGGTTTGCATAACTGGAGCATTCCCCTGGGGAAGCACAACAGTGTGTTTGACCATGTATCCATGCAGGTAAACAGAGATCTAGCGAAATGCTCCTATGGGAAAACACAACAACAGATGTTTAACATGAAAATATCAATAGATACCGAGTTCCTTTCACCTAGAAAGGGTGCATGAGAGATACTCAAAGCAAACACCACCTAAAGCATGGGAGCATACTTCTTCACAGCAGGCACTTCCATAAAAGTTGCTTGCATAAATGGCATTTAACATCTGTGCACTCTAAGTTACCAGAAATGCAATTTTTCCTTATTGCTACATTTAAAGTGTCCTGGGGAAGCTAAAATGAGACCAACCAGCTACAGTGTGAAAAGCGTGATCCTGCAAACAAAAATGTCTGCACTTCGCTGCTTTAAGTTGAAACAGTTCTGTTTCAGTCCAATAGGGCAACCTTTTGAGTCAAGTTCAGCACAAACATATGACTTCAAAGAACTGGCAAACCTAGATCTTAAATTCTTTCCATAGGAAAGCTATCCAGGCAGGAGCACTTCAAATGCCTGTTACTGCAATGCCCTGGACATCAAATTAGTATCTTGGAGGATGATCAGATGATCCTTTCCCAGGAACATTTACAAATAAAACCAGGTAATTCTTTGGGGCTCTGAGCTGATCTGTATTAGTTTTAGCTCCACCTAATATGGTGCCTTAATGAAGTCACCAGGTGTTTCACCAACAACTGAGCAGCCCTACACTGGCCACTCTGAACATTTCCCTGTGGATTCCTCTCGTTCCTTGCTGCCCACAGCCACTATCCTTTTCATAACAAATTTCATATGTGTCTATTTATCTCTTCTATCCCTTGATTATACATTTGTTATTTCTCAAACAGCAAAAATCTTTATCATGATAACAATATGGCAGAGCAATCAAACCATTCATTACAGTGATTAAAGAATTTAAATTAAAGAGAAGAACATATCAGGTTAGCATGCAAGTAAAAAAAATTGACAGTATGTCAAAGCATTCCTCTTGATTTAACCTTAATCTGATTGTCAGTCTTCAAAAACTCATTCTATTATTAGAATTGGTACACAGTTCTAGGGAGGAGAATAAACTGCATTCTTTGTACAATCTAAATTCTTGCTGTATGTGTCAAAAAGGATCAGCTCTTTAGGAATGTCACTACACCTGATACTTTTATAATAATAACAAAAACAAGTTGTTTATTAGAATGGAGGGCTGACAATTGGCCACGTCAGGAGATAAGTTTAGACCAATACACAGAGCTTTCCTTTTGTAGTCTTTAGGAATGTAAGGTTGGCTAAGACCAAACATTTTACCCTATTCATACATTACATTTATAGTCTTTTCTTCAAACCTTATCTGTCCTTGAAATACTATTTTTCTCTTTCTAGATCCTGCTTAAATGCTGCTTTCTTAATGGCCACATCTTCGGCTTGAATGGGCAAATGACTTGCAAGTGATCATGCTGGTTTGTGAATAATTATAAATCAGGTCATTCCTAGCCCACTATATTTTCCACCAAAGACACCATCTTTTCTCTCAGAGCTGCAAGAGGCTGTGAGTCTCCTTTGTTTCACCTGAGCTGTTCTCACAATTGACTGACTTGAACTCACCAAGTTGCAAGAACTACAATGGCTTTATTTGTTCCCTGAACTATTTGGTTCATCACTTAGGACTCTTACTCCCCGCCAAAGAATCCTCCTTCTGGTAATTTCTGCCTTTAAGAATCCTCCTTCTGGTAATTTCTGCTCACCCCCACCTCTAAGCCACAAGTTGTTTTGTTTTTAATGTCAGCACGGCTTGTCCAAATCTAACATTCTGTTCTGCAGTTATTAGGTAGCAGAAATACAAAGTTTAATTTAGGGAGCTATAAGAAGTTTAGATCTTGAGATTATTCATGCTTTGGCAAGGACAGGAAAACAGAAGTATGGTTTCTAAGACTACTGCAAATAGGTACATTGAAGATGCCTATCTAAAGCTTAGAAGATTGAAAGAGTATCTTACCAGATTATCCTTCCCTTTTTTGTGAGGGTAAGCAGCTCCTCCTAGGCTGATAGAGAGCAGCTGAACTATAGAAGTTGTTTGGTTGGCTGGCCGTGGGTTCTTCTGCTGCTATTCTGAGGTGGCTCCAGACTCACACACCACACCAGAATACTCTGGTTAACAAGTCCCCCCAGACCCAGCTCTCCCAAAATCAAAGTTTGTGTCAGCTAGTTTCAAAGCTGACCTTGGTATCTCATAGGTAACTTCTGATCTTTTGATGCCTAGAGGGCATATGGAGAGGGGATTGGCTGTCCAGCTGCAGACTGTCACCGCACCCTGGGGAATGGAACATCTGTGGGCTGCCAGTCACTCTGCACTCTCTCAGTACTAAACAAGCATTAAGGTTAAACAAAACTAGTTTAACCTTAATAAAGAGTGTATTTGGAGTTCAGACAAGAAAAATAAAACTTAACATAGCTCACAGCTGTCTGGAACTGGTTTGGCCTAAACAGGTCACCTCTCTTTCCTTTAGTAGCAAACTGCCGGGTCACGCCAATGCCAAACATATATTTCACAGCTCCTTGGAGCTGGGATCCATTCTACCATCTTATACTGGTGTCCTTTCTCCCCAAGATGAATACTGAAAAGGGATGAATATCATGTGTCCACTGAGTGAAAATTCACCCTTGGGAACTTCCTGCAACTCCTAGTCCTCATGACTGATTCAGTGAAGAGCAATGAGACAATTCAGTACCTTATTTGCTATGCTGCCTGGAATGCTGCCTGACCCTGCCTCACCACTGTCATGTAAAGATGCTCTTGGAAGAGCTGTCCTGCACAGATGGAGGTGTCCCTATCACTCAGTGAGCAATCAACTGCAAACAAACCTTTTACACAATGTAAACATATGTCTTCAAAGCAAGGGAAGGCCAGCTGAATAATCTCTGTGAGTTTAAGGCTTCTGTTTTGTTTGTTTTGTTTTTTTTTTTTTAACTGCATTTAACCTCAGAAATAGTCTTCATATGAAAATAGAAGAAAAAACAGTGAAATCCACCTCATTACTAGCTTCTGACAGAAATAAGACACAACAGCAAGCACGGGGGCGGGGTAAAGGCCTTTAGGAGTACTGGAGTGTTACACTTGGCTTACTGGAATTGGCTGAGGCCATGGCAGCAAGTGACCCAGAGCTGCACTGCTGGGAGGCTACAGTGAGTGTGCAGGAAATGCTGTGCAAGTGTCCTGTGAAGAAGCTGCATCTAAAACCTGCTCTCATATTCTGGAGCATACAGACATGCAATCCAGAAGTGCATCATACCAGAAGCTTTTTGCCATCTTTACCCATAGGGGCTCAGGTGTGTTTCTAGAAAATTGCTTCATACTCTGACCTGAGGCTCATGCCTGACTTGATTCTGCAGGTACAACATGAAAAAGCTTACTTTTGTGAAGCCTTCACCAAAGAACAAACTAGAAATTTATAAAATGCTTTGTCAAGAAGTCAAGTCAACCCTTAATCTCATATATATCCACACTGCATTAAAAAACTAAGATATTTTTGTGTGTTTTCTGTTTTTGTGTTATTTTGATTTTTTTTTTAAATAAATTCAATGTTTTCCCCACAAAAACACAAGTAGCAAGAATGGAATGTGACAAAATGTCATGCCGTTTAGTGTACCTCAAGACTCAGCTATTTATCTGTAGCTCGATTGTTACAATGAGAGAAATCAAGTGAAATAGTACTAATAATATTGTGAATTACTGCTAGAGATTCAGGAACCCTTCTGTCAGTAACTGCACTTTGGGGAACCGTTTTGTGGCTTTCTTTTTGCACTTGCTACTTTCAGGCACATGCTCAGAGTGCCTCAGAGCAGCAGCCAGGAAAAAAAACAAACAAACAAAAAATCAGATCTTTTCAGTTTTTACAGTCTAGCTGTGTCCCACATAATGCACATTATTTTTTTGAGTGTGGGAATTTTGGAAAAAGATCAGTTTTTTATTAGGAAAAATATCCAAATAACTATAAAGCTGTTATTCCTGTTGCATTGTCTGTAATGACCTATCTTGACAGGAAGGTTGCAAGTTCCTCAATACTGAAGCTCTCCCCTTATTTACCTAATATATGGAGCCAAGTACAATACTGTCATATAGGATTTATCAACTCCTTTACAATATTGTCTTGGCAAAAAGTTAAGTACAACAGTAAACAGCATCATCATAGAAGAGCAACCCACATAACTGATTTAATGATAGCCATTAAGAAAATAGATCATCCTCTAGGTACTACTCAACAACTGATTTTTATAAGCTAAGGAGATAACGCCTGATCTGTCATTTTCATATCAGATCTGTTTCTTTTTGCTTTTGTACTCAGAGACAAAGCCATTAAGACCTCTGCTTGAGGAGAATCATAGAAAATACCCAGATGAATCATGTATTTCTTGTCATTTTTGGCAATTTTTATTGGTGTTTTGTTTAAATTCAGACAGCACTGTAGTCTTCATTATTCCCATTTTCAGAAGATGACATGGCTAAGATTTTTGAAACAGATCATTTTTTTGGCCTTTGCTTTCTAAAACAGAAGAACTGAGAAAAGCACTGCTTTCCTGCTGATACAAATCCTAAAAGATCTGGCCTGTCTCCTGCTCAGGAATTGATACCATTTCCTACAGCAGGTCTGACTATGTTGCCACTTGCAGCAATATGCCACTTTTCCCGCTTACAGCGAGTTAAGAGGTCACAGACACTTGCCAGGGGCAAAGCAGAGAGCAGAAGCCTCCCAGCCCATCAGAAGCCAACCCTGCCCTGTGACCAGTGCCAGCCGACACCTGCTCTGATGAGCCCCAGCAAACTGCAGTGCTCCTGCCAACACGTGCTTCAAGGACATTGTACACGTGCCCCTGTTTAACATAGCACAACTTCTGCATCCCTCTAAATCCTGGATAACTTCAGAGGTTGGAGAGCTCCCTCAAGGCCCCCGGGACAAACTGGCCCAGAACCAAGCTCCTGCAGGACTATCATCCTACTGCCACTGCCACCTTGGCACTTTTCCACTGGCCACAAAGGCTTTGGGTCCCTGCAGGACAACTGTAAAGTCACAGGAGATTTCTGCAACTGAGCTGCTCAGGATCTGAATAAACCTACATACTCTTCTGGACTTTGTAACACTGCTGTCTGCAATAGTGACAGCTAAACTATGCAACTGTTAATACCTTCCCCCACCTGCCTTCTCAAAAGCATATTTACTAGGGCAACTAAGTCGAAACAGGCTTGAAACCAATTCTAGCACTTTCTGTTCAAATACTGTTAAGTATGGGTTTGTTTGTTTGTTTGGTTTTTTTTTTAAGTTAACCACAGTATTGGAACTTAGCCTTAAATCCACTGTTTGTTACAATCATAATTTTAGATCAACCACTTGCTGTTGTGAGAGAGGAAAGGCCACCTACCACTGCCTACCTGCCTACTTTCTGTACAGCATTTTAAACCCACAACAGGTTCTGCCAAAGTCCTGGGAAAGGCCAGCACTGACTGTGTAGCCCCTCAGATTCACACATGCTGAAACCACACACAAAATACATACAGCAGATGTGCTGCAGGAGACACAATGCCCTCAGATTTCCTTATCAGAACCAGTATCTTATAATCAAGCTACCATTGAAGCCTGATTAATAGCATTTTTCAAATGTAAAGTAAGTAAATAAAGTACAAGTAAGTAAATGAAAATGCACACATACGGTACTAAACATACACAATTTTACTAAGATAGTATTAAAATAGGAGCTTACAAATCTGGATATGAAGCTCTAAGCATTCAAATGCCTTCTCATTTTGTCAGTAAAGCTACAAATCCATACCTGTCCCTCTGCTCCTCACTAGCGTGACAACTGCCCTCTGGACACTCAGTTGGGATTCCAAACCAGCAAAACAGAGCAAATGAAAACTCAGGCAGAAGTGGACCGCTAGCAAAAAAATCTGGTTCATTTGCTAACTTGCCCATATTACTAACAACAGCAGAGAGGATGATTTCTCTTTATCAGGGTGCGTTTGTCATCTTCCTGAGAAGTCCTCTTGAGAAAGACTACCACAAAAATAATTCATTCCATTATTTCTGTAAATGTAAATTTCATACAAGTAACAAATTATAACTTAATGTGAAATGTGACTTGGAAGAAATTTACATGTCCCATCAAACTCCCTCTAAAGCTAGTAGGGATGAGACTAAACCAAATTTGGATTGTAGCAAACAAGGGCCAGATGCCAACTCTTTGGAGCTGCAGCAAATAAGGAATTACTTGGCAAAGCATAGGTCTGGAGATGTCAAGGATCACTGCACAATGGCTAAAACAAACAAGACTGACAGGAGTCCCAGAGAAATAATTTTGGTGAGCTTAGACCAGGGGTTCACAGAGAAACCAGAGTCAGGATCAGCATTAGGATTTGAACCACCAAAGACTGGCAAGGCAGAATTCAGGCTTTGGGCTAGGGAAGGAGAGAGAACTCCTGAGCATCATCTGTCTAGATTTAAACTTAAGCCCAGTGGGAGTCATTTTGCTAAGGCAAGGCGTTTCCACAACCAATAGCTGAAGTGTAGAACTTGTACTAACCAGGATCCAGAAAGGGAAGCTCAATTGTGGCAAATGAGAGGACTCCCTGTGTCCTCTCTTGTAACAACAAGAGGCTGATTCTTTGCTCTGAAAGAATAAATAAATAAAATCCTGTGTACCTGAATTCACACTGCAGTATCATCTATATTCTTCCTTCCATGTGCAAGGGCCACATTTTCTACACTGAATTCATTCTCGGGGCTACAGAACAATAATGCAGCATTACACACACAGGCAGGCACTTTCTTAATAGCTGTCCTGCACTAATTATTCTGTTGAAACACAATCAAGACTTTGCTGGGAGGGAATGTCTTAAACTGGAGTCACTTGAGACTTCTGGTTGTTTCTGGCAACACATTGCTTTGGCTAAGGGAAATGGTCTTGTACAAGCAACCAAAATTAATCATCTGACCACGCCTAAGCTGACCTGAACAGGAAAGAAAGATAACCCCCATATAAGCTTGTACAGCAAGTATGTTAGGAGTGGAGGACTTTGCCCAGTTTCACATGATACAGCAACTGGACAAATTCTCCTAATGGCTCTGAATCTCAAACAGGTTCAGAGGGAAGAAGAAATTACCTAGAGGCAAACTGG
Source organism: Pachycephala philippinensis (assembly GCA_013397055.1). Lineage (NCBI taxonomy): Eukaryota > Metazoa > Chordata > Aves > Passeriformes > Pachycephala > Pachycephala philippinensis. The sequence goes on from VWZT01004107.1 coordinate 657,708, forward strand.
GGAGCTGGTTCCCAGGGAGAAACTCCATAAAAGAAATGACAGGATAGGGTTAGGATGATTCTGCATGGCAAAGTGGGCACAGCCCACATGGGCAGCACACATGATGTTAAATCAACAAGTTTTGAAAAAAACATGAAATGTAATAACAGTGCATCCAGAACCATCTTAGTTCAGTGGGTACTGCTGGTGACCTCCCAGGTATCATTTGTGTAACAGGTCTGAACCTACTCCAAATACATCAGACACCTGTGTGTATGCACACAGCTGTCATTTTACAGACTGTAACCAGCTACCAGAAGCCCCAAATGACCAAATTCCCTTTTTCCCTTGTCTAAGCAATCTTCCAGGAGGGGAGGGGATGGCAGGGGTGGAAGGGACAGGAATGTGTGTGGGTAATGGCAGCACTATTTATGAAGTCCTAAAAACAGACTAACTCACTGCATGGGTACTCACTGATGAAAAAAACCAACCCACAACTGCCTGCTCTGCCTCATAACAAGACAGACGTTCACATAAAACAAAACACACATTTAGATTTTTGGCTCAATATTCTTGACTCTGAATTGTCACTCTGCATATCAACAAATGATCCTTTGTTTTGAGAAAGCCTTACCAGCCACAAGTTTCCCAAGAGAGGGACACTACATCCTCAGGCACTGACAGGCTTGCCCGGTAATAAGTAACCAGCACAATGTATGGGATAGATGGCACAAATCCAGGCCCGAGTATACAGGAATCACAAGAATACTGGCCAAGAGAGAGTTTAAGTTAAGAAGGTATCTGGATACAAGAATGACAGAAAAGTACTGGACAGTTATCCTACAACCCTGCTATGCTGCCTTGCGTGCCAACTTGTTGACATTTATGTGGCTATTAAAAAAAGAAAGAACAACCACAAACAAGACACTATGCAAAACTTTTTTCTAAAAGTACAATGTTAAGGAACATTGGACACAGAGGTATCCAAGCGAGTCTTAAAGCAATCAGCCTCACATTGAGAGTTACTGGCTAACAATTCTCAGTCAACAGTAGCTAAAAACATTCAATTCCAAGCACCTAGAGCATGGGAAAGACTGCAGTCTATTTAAAAGTCAGGAATATCAAAAAGCTGCAGTAGAAACAGAAGTCTGAACTTGGCAAGTAAATGCCTTTTCCACTCCTTTTTAGACAAACTTCCTTGATGGAAGTTGTCTATTTTACAGGAACTGAATTTTGCATTTGAGCATCCTATTAAATTCTTAACTGAGCTAAGCATGGTTAAAATTTTTTTATAAAATACGAGAATATAGTAACTATTTTTTTCATGAAGTCTGTTGACAGACTAGAGAAACAGCATTATAGTTTTCAAACAGTAAATAAAGTCTCTAAAAGCAAATTTTTTTCATGTTTTCTCTGTCAACTAGCAAAGTATCAACCAAATGTTAATGGCATTTATCCTGCTATTTTGGTCACCATCAGATTTGAAGGAATACAGCTGCACCCATTTTTCCCATATGTTTTATACCAGTGTCTCCCTAAATGTTTTCTTCCTCTCACCAAACAAAACTTCCACCAACTGCTGGAGAAACTCCCCAACTGTGTTTGACACTAATATGAACTCCTCACCAGACTTTAGCCCGTGTTCTCAGTTGTCTCAGGGGGCAAAGGGAGTGGGCAGCTGCTCAGAAAGCTTGTAACTAACAGAACATTGTGAAAGGAACTTGAAGGGAACTAGAGTCAACAAATTAGATATGAAGATTTTAAGCAAAGTGCCTGAAGAAACAGCACATTTTTAGTCTGGTAACAACCTCCAACCTTACATAAGTGTATTTGTACATCACCCTGGAAAGCCTACAGTTCCTGTGGTAGAAGGGTGCTTGACCTCCACGGTTTGCTGCTTACAAACAACAGTTTACATCAAGCAGAGTGTCCCATCTTAGATGCCCTTAAACCAATTTGAAAACTTATTAAAGCAGCATTGCAATTATGTGAAAAGTAGGTGGAGAAAGACCCAAAAAAAAAGCTTCAAAGGTTTTCAATTAACTTCCAAGTGGCACTTCCAAGAATCGGCACGTCTGTTACATACTGTGAAATAGTTTTCCAACTGTTTCCTTTGCCCAGTATTTTTCCAAACTGACTAGTACAGCCAAGCACAGCTAGGCAACTCAGAAGAGTGCACAGTGAAAGACATTTCAGCAGAACACTGGGTTCATGACCTATTTTATGTAATGGAAATCTGCTTAAATATGATTCTAATGCAGATATAAGAACTCTTCACGTTGAGATGGTATCGACCTATGTGTGGCTCTCTGATGTGCCAGAAAGGCTTGTACACCAAGTTCTTCCCTGACAGGAGGCCCCTTCAACAAATAGAGGCTCAACATTCAGAACACAAAAGCCAGTTTTCTGCTGCTTTATTGTTTTCAGTCTCTCCTGACCCTACTGCTGCCCAAACTAGCTCAGCTTTTCAATGACACGAGAACTAGAAGGAGCTAGAGCAATGTACTAAGGTTCCAGAACAACGCCCCAAAACCAAAGCAGGCCCCGAGTACTCCTCTAAACCTCCACCTGCAAAGACTGTCTTTTACAGTATGGAAGAGTCTCATCTCTGCTCGCTATAGGTTGCTGCTATTAAAAAGAAAAATTCTAGCTCTGCAAGAGCTCATTATTACTTTGCTGATGTCTCTTTATCAAAGTCATTTGCAGATTGAAAATGTCTGGTCTGCCCCAGGAAAAACAAAGCCTAGGAGAATTTATCTAAATTCGAGCTTGTTGTTATGAAGCTGAAACTTGCACAAGTTCAATAAATACAGGCTTTGTCTCAGCTAGTATCACACCACAACTTCCTTCTGCCTTGGAAAAACTAGGAAGGTAGAGGTTGAAAACTCTCCCTGTACAAAGTACACACGCAAAAGTAGAAGAAAACAGGCTGCACTCCTCCCCAGTGCCTGATCCACTGATCATTAAGGACAGGGGAGAGAGCAAAGCCAGAAAAGGAAGTTTCTGGAAAGGAAGGATGGCAAACCAGAGGCTTAGGTGGGAAGAGCAAGAAAGAGCATCCAGGACTAAGGACTCCTAGGGAAAGGCATTCCTGTACTTGTCTGGCTTAGGGACAGCCCCCCCTTATGGGGGGTATGGGGACTCACCCCGGACAGCAGCCTCGTAAATTGCTGTAAAGTGTATCAGCAACGAGTGGGAACCATCTCTTTCAGACTAAAAGCAGCTTTTGGGGGTGAAATTTGGTGTGATTCACTTCATTGAGGTTTCAAACAGTGGAAGTTTAAGATGGGGCAGGGACTTCATGGAAAACATGGGTTTACCTGAGTCTGTGACCAAAATGCAACTAAATCCTTCCCAATGGCCTGAGAGCTTCGCTGTATAACCTGTTCAGATGGATTCAATTTGTAGAATTGAAGCTTTATTATTAAGCACAGCTGCTAGCAAACAGAAGCACACAAATCTGACGTGAAAATAAAATGGTAGCCTATCTATTCCTTCCACTGTGGCTACTGTATTTGTTTTCTCTCTTTGAACACTCACCCAAACTTGGGACAATTCCAGCTGGTTACATCAGCAGTTCATACAGCAGTAGTTACAGACAAAAACTAGTCTTCATATTACTCTATGGACCATATTAGAATTTCCTTCTAAAATATGCAGCATTAGAGACAACCTTGTATGTTATTAAATCTATAGGACCTGAAAAAGAAAATTGAGATGCTTTTATTTTTTGTCTTCAGAACAAATTCAATAAATCAGAGTTCCACAGAGCATCTAATTATCACACAGATTTTCAGAGACATCAAATTATGACCGACTTTGCAATTAACACTACAGGCCAGTGACAAACGACGCAGGAGTACCTGTTGACACAATTTAACAAAACCAGTCAAGTCCCAAAGCAAAGAGGGATTCAAAGCCTTTCAGACGACAAGAAAGAGTGGCCAGCTGGCAACACTAAGAGATTTAATGAATACAACAGCATTCAGTAGCAATTTGAAAACTGTCTGCTTGGGTAAGGCTGAGTTATTAAAGAAATCTCCATTTATAAACAGCATTGATGGGATTTAAACAGCCTGTGTAAGAAGAATTAAAAGTCAATTGAAAAGTCTGTACAGATAAGAAAGCAAAAAGAAACTGTGCCCTTGAATTCTGTACATAGTGATTAACCTTATCTCCGTCTCCTGGCACACAGCAGGGGTAAAACAGACTGGCTTACGCATAGCTGGTGAGGTGGGCTTTGCATTAGGGCTATTTAATGTTTGTACAGTGCTTTGAGCTCTCCTGTCCCTTCACTCTCCCCTTCTCCCTTTTTTCAAACTGTATACTAAAAATCATCATTTATCATCCCACCAGTTACCTTTAACAGATACCAAAGAGACACACAAATTGCAAGAGTCTGTCCAGGCATGCTGTAATGATTAGGCTTTTCCTTCCTTTATGTAATTGATGATCTTGCTATTCTCTGTTGGACTTTTATAACTGTACACCTTCAATATAAACTAGTGTAAATATTGACAATGGAGATTGGCAAGTGGGCATTTCTGGGAGAAGGAGGAGAGAGATGAGAACTTGTTTTTAAGGGTTTTTTCCTCTTGCCTCCAGAATATCCTGTAAATTCTGCTTTATACAAAACTTATTATGGTTTTTAATTTATGTATCACTTCTTACTCTAAGACAACAGAAAGGAACACAAAGCTAGTTCTTTTCAGTCCTTAATCCCTCCCCTATCCTTTCTCATCTTCTCATCCCATCCAAAATCCAGCCTATTCTGGTAACATAAGTTGCCTATTTCTGACGTGCCTTTTGTAAAACGGCCAAAGCCACAGAGCATTTAAGGTGAAAATGTACAATGCCACGTCTTGTCTTGGTTTCCCTTGCCTGTAACATAGCCTAACATTTGATTTGCTTCCTTTGGTCTTGTCCAGGACACAATAAGAGCTTTATGAAAAAGCTCTGTAAGAATCTGGGCCATTGATTTGAACAAGGACTATTTAGCCATGACACACAGCACCAAATAGAGCTGCTCAACACGCCAGCTCTGGAAGCAGCATTGCCCCTTCAGCACAGGGCTCTTAAGAGGAGTGCAGCGCTCGGCAGCAAAGCTGGGCAGCTTCTGGGACCCGAGATTATCTCCTGGCACAGTCCTTCACCTCATTGTACCGGCCTGTCAGAGCTAGTTCAGGTGTGTCCAACGCTGCACCGCAAAACATGATGTAAACATGTTCCAATTACTTATCTGTGATATTTATCAGCCTATGTTTTTTCCAAGGCATCACAGAAAACATTATGTAAATGTAACCAGAATATTACTTGCAGAAGGGGACAGCTATTCCACTGCGAAGTAATATTTAAGAAACAAACAAACAAGTCACAGATACTTGCAAGTACACTGCCTCCATGCAAATCTGGGGTGGAAATGAAGAACATCAATATACAATTGCCCTAGGGAGATTCAATAAGCTTATGTTCAATCAGCTGTATTTGTATAAACCTGTAAAAAAATCCTGTAGGAAATACACTTTTTTATTTAATAAGTATGGTTTTATCCTTCAGAGTAAGAAGTATATTGTCATTCAAAATACATTTTTGACTTCATTTTGCAGCAATGTTTTCATTGTCCAGTCCTTACTCTGGATGATATACCCAGGGAATCCTCATTGAGGAGACAGAAATAAACTTAGCAACACCAATTCCTCATTAAAGCTCATCACCCTTTTATGTAGTTCGTACTGAAAAAAGGAGGGTTTCTTGGTAGTTTCTTTTGTTTGGGCTGCAAAGTCAGCATAGGTAAGATAGCCAGGTCTCCCTATTTGTTAGGGTTCCTACCATCTTAGTATGACACTAAAAAGGACTGGATTGCTATTCTGTAAAGGCTGTGAAAGGTGAGGTGAACCTTAAAAACTTAAAAACCACCTTGCATCTGAACGTAGTCAGGCAGCTGCCTCATTGAAACATCAAGAGTATCAGTCACAGGTCCCCTGCCTCAATGCACGTACCTAAGAGGATTATGATCTAAAAACGTGCAGTTTGGCTCCTTCACCATAACCTCATGATGTTATTTGGGTATTTATGAATAGCCAGATCTCCATGCAACTGAGCTGCTAATAACATGGCACGTACCAATCACACTGCAAAGCAAGTGACCTCACCTAGGCAGCTTGTGTACACACGGCACAGCCACAGAAATATGACAAGCCTCTGAGCATGCTTAAGGTTATTCCATGAAGGCTGTTTATTGTGTTGCCTGGAAACACATAAATAGGGCTTTTGGGGGTTCTCCCCTAACTTTTCATGAAGAAAATTTAGACCAAGAATTCCTTCAAAGAAGGAGTTTGCTGTTCTGGTAATTTAGCATACCATATTCTGAAGATTAACTTTTCTAAACAGCATTTCCAAACCCAGCAATCTTCCTTTCTGAACACCTATTTCCATTAGGAAGTATTCTGCTGTTACAGCCAAGAACTGATGGTACTTCCAGTGGCCTATTTGAACAAATGCACACTGCTAGAATTAAGACCACTTCTCCCCATAAATGCATTTTGGAAAAGTACTTTTTAAAGCTTCCTGAACATGACAGTGAAACTGAATTTAAATTCTGAAAGATAAAGTCCAAACCCTTTGAAAGAAACTATAAATATCTGTTACCTTCCTCCTTAAATCAACAGATACTACTTACTTCTTGGCAAACTGGTAGGAAAATTAAGTCGGGTTATTCAAAAGGTCTACCATTTAAAGCCAAGAATGGGTAGATTCAATTGTCTTATGGTCTCATGGAAAAACAGCTAAACCCCAGTTCTGTCCAGATTAGAAGAGGGCAAATCCTATTTACCAGCATTTAATCTCCCCTATACTACATCTTCCATTATTAATACTTAAAAGAGAACTCTATTTCATGTGGAGCAGTGTTATAGAACAGAAATTCCATCAGAGTAAATATGAAGATCACTCTATATGAAATTTCTGGTTTGCAAAATATTTACCAACTAATCCTGTAAGAAAATAAAGTTTATTTTTAAATAACTTATTTCACTATATCAATTAAACCTGTTGGAAAACTACAGGGGGCAAGATCTACTTCAGATCAGGCTTAGAAGCTTATCTACTTTTATCAATTGTATGAGCGCATCTAAGAAAAGTGAGCACCTCTCCCAACAAGTCTGATTTGTTGTTAAAACAGCTACAACACTATTTTTATTCAAAAAAGAAAGAACAAGTTTAGAACATTTGCTAAATGTTTTTAATTGGGTTTTTTTCCTCCCCATCTAAACAGCAAATAATTCTTTTCTTAAAGGCTCTGCTACTACAAATACCAGAGCAGGAGAAGAAATACTGGTCAGACAACTTACATTTGAGATATATGCTCTGCATTATGTGGGATTTCAAAGAAAAATGGTATGATAAAGAGGTTTAGCCAACAGCTTTGATGTTTTTTGATGCAACTTTGTAAAATGAGTAGCTATTTATTTTCAATATATAGTATTGAACTCTGCCTGGCTTAGCTGATGGGTGCAAAAACTAATGGACAAGTGACAGAAAATTATTATATTCTTCAGTGTTTTAATATTCATGACCACTAAGAGAAATGCACCTGAAAGAAATTTGTACAGTACACTACGCAGAATACTTAGGAAATAGCCACAAGGAAATTACAAAATTATCCCAGCTGTAGAAAAAGGACAAATGGGACCCCTGAAAGCCTACTCAAGGCCAACCTCCTGTTTCAGCAGAATCAACTACAGCTTTGTCATCCTGACAGATGTTTGCCTAACCTGTTTGAAGCCTTCTAGTGACAGAAGTGCCATGAGTCCTCAAATAAAGGAGTGCTCAAGTAACCTTATTAAGATCTATATTTTACCTAGTACCATTATCTGAATGAATATGTGAACATAGAATGACTTCTCAGTGTTATAAAAAAATAATTTATCTTCTCTAACTGCTGAATAATTTAACACACCACCAGTTCTCAAAGAACATATTGCTAAGAAAGACTTTTATTATGTTCTTGCAGTGTGACTCAGCTGCTCAATTGTCTTTTTATCTAGATACAAAGCAAAACAAACTCAAGTCTAGAAGCAAACAGCATCAAATATAATGCATGACAGAGTAGAGCTGAGAGCAGGTATTTCAACTTAAGTGTGGCTCAAAGTATTGTTGTTCTTTGTTGTTCTCAATTCTTTTATGGCTACAGTGGATTTGTGACTGAGAAACAGAGGGACAAGGATAAAGAATAGGGTGATTTAAAAATTCTAAAGAATTGTTTTGTGGTAAACTTTCCAGAGCAGGGGAATGAACCTCCTAGGAAGAGCAGCAGTCCACAATCTTACTGCACCTTAGAACAATGTTTTGCAGAGGGTGCGGGATTAAAAGAAGTCTATTCCTACTCTATAATAAAATCAGTTGCAGTACACCATTGGCAAGGGTGGTTCAAAAGGCTTAGATGCCATCTCTATTCAACCCCACTTTTGCACCAGCTCTTGCTAATTTTTGACAATTTCTTGTTCTTCTCCAGCAGCCCCAATATTAGTTACTCTATCAGGGAGAGATTACTTCTTCAGAGACAGATAAGTAATGACCTTGGATAGCAAGTTTGTTACTTCATCTTTGTCTCAGAAGATGAGGACAAAATGTTCTACTTGTTCTGTGCAACCTTTGTTACTGAAGAAAACAAGTAGTGGCTAATGTACTGCTGTCTCCTCCAGGCTGAACAAGCCAAGCGATCTCAGTTCCTCATTAGGCTTCCCCTCCAGACCCTTCACCATCCTCATGGCCCTCCTCCAGATGCTCTCTAATAGCTTTATATCCTTCTTGTATTGTGGTGCCCAAAACTGCCCACAGGACTCGAGGTGAGGCTGCACCAGCACAGAGTAAAGCGGGACAATCTCCTCCCTTGCCTGGTTGGCCCAGTGAGAGGTCCCTCTCTGTGCTTCCTTAGCAGTGGCTTAAGTTCAGAAGGAACCTTCCGCCTGTGCTCTCCTCTATTGTTTCTTTTGGTGGCAATTTACTACAATTATATCCTTATTCCCTGCTCACACGAACTCTGCCAACAGAAAGCAATCCTGTCCTACATCCTGGAAGGCCCATGTATTTTTTTCCTTGCACAACAGATGCCATCACATCAAAGAACAGAGATGATTATCAGCAAGCCTCTCAAGACACACACAAAGGGAAACAAAACCACACAGATGTTTAATAAAAGTCTTGTTGAGGACCCTTGGTATACTTACAAAAATTCACAGCAAAGCAGGATCAATGAGTCTCCACTCAAGACTTCCCCCAAATGCATGATGGTCAGATTTCAAGAAACTAGTCACAGTTGATAAAAGGAAGGAATGCATGGAAACTTTTTTCAAGTTTTCATGGGCAGAGGTGAAACAAAGGTATGGAAGTCCAGACCCCACCCAGGGTAAGATGTAGGCGATGGATGGATAACAGTAGGTTTTTGCAGGAGTTTTACAGAGTCAATGGAAAGGATATTTCTAACGCTATTACAAAGGAAATTCAGGGTAGAAGGGAAAGGGCTCAAGGACACTTTAAATGTATGCAACAACAAAAATCAATCCTACAGGAAAAAAAGGAGGAAACAATGCTGAGTGCAGCTCTGAAAGACAGTGGTGTAGCTGAGATGAGCACCTTTCCCTCCTACTGGAGCCTTGAACTACCCTAATTTGTGAACATTTGCACATGTGTGTATACAATGGCACAGTAAAGACAAAGAAAGAAGATGGCTGGAAAACTGTAGGTCTCTTAACACCCAACGTCCCTTTCCTTTTATCCTACATGTAACCTAGGACTCCTTGCCTCCTTTCAAGAACTCCTTAAATAAAAACATTTTGCCTGTAGTCACGCACACAAGCCCTATTTCCACCTTTATTTGTCAATCAGTGCTACGTTTTCCTCTCTGTTAAACTGGCTTCTTATTCACCATTATGGCTCAGTTTGAGGCAATGATGAGGCACTTCAGTCTATATGGAATAATTTCCAATGAAAAGTCTTAGAAAGACACTTTTTCCTATTTTAAAACTTACAATCTCATTGGAGAGCAGCAAAAAGAAAACATCATGCTAGAGCAGTTACCACAGTGGAAACAGTCAATGACTACGATGTCTGCAAACTGTCACGATATAATAACAATAAATTAATACCTAGGGAAAAAGACTAAAACCCATTGTTTGAATTTGAATTATTACATGAATTAGTATAGCAATCCATGAAGGAAAAAGAGCCTACATACGTGATCAAACTCAATGTGAAATCCCCATCTACAAATATCTGATACTTGTTTATTGTCATCTTTATATACATTGATCTTATTTATACAACTGATCTACTTATCTGAAACTGAAAGCTTACCTTACCATCAAGAGAGGCAATTCTTTTCCAACAGTTTATGTCTCAAAGAGTTCTCTTCTGCTTAAAAATGTAGTTGGGTTCCATCAGCATTATTTGTTTGCCCTTGCACTATATCTGAATGATTCCATAGGAAATATACTTAGTCCATAAACAAAGGTTTTTTTAAAACAAGTTTTCTACAGCTGTACAGCTGAGCTTGCAAATTCATCCAGGTCCAAAAGTACAAAGTGCACCTCTGCAGACCGTCAGTGCAAGAAGGTGTCTGAACCCAAGCCAGCTTCAGAGCCAAAACCATGTAACTGTGACACTGTTTTAACCATTTCAGAGCTAATAAACTCTGCCTCTTAAAGTGAGAAACAGGCCTAATACGTCCTGGAAGATATTCAACCGTAATGAAGGTCAAGTTATATCCCAGATGCATACCTGTAATTTCACTCTGTTCATGTCATTAACAACCATACAAAACCAGAAATGGTATCAGATTTCAAGCAGCTAAAATGGCTTTGCTGATACTGCTCAATCCTGGATGATTCCTTCTTACTCTACTGGAGAGTTCATTGACTTAACAGGATTCAAAAGCAGTGAGCATTCCTGCAGATACGCTCGGCAGATAGCTGTACTGTGAGAGGAGACAAGATCTGTTGAGAAAGCAGTCTTTCCATGGCCGTAGCTATATGCAGTATTTGTAGCTAAATTGCTACTGATTATTTAAAATGGGTTTGGTTAAAGTGACACAAGCTATGTCCATACGTTTTTAAACACTGTTTACAAATGGCCTAAACAAGAAAGAGATAAAACCAAATGATAAGGAAGCTTTTATAACACAGTGTACATCTATTTACATCAGGATTCAAAGTAGCTTACACTTTACTGATGGTTATGTATGGAACAGCATTTGCAAAACAGACAACTGACAAAACTATGCAAACATTGTTCTTGCAGTACTGTCAAGTCAGCTTGGGAACAGCTACTGCTGTGGTTTCCTTGTGAAAGTGTAAGCACTTTATGATCTGATAAGAGACACTGTAGGAGTATATTATAATAAAGACAGAATTTCAGTTCCAATTCTTCATCCTCATAAATTCCCTAGTGTAACAAAAGCCCCATGTGACATAGGTGCAAGTAATTCTGGGCTTTAAAGATGAAAACTACAGGTTTGAAGCTTAAGTAGTTGCACTTGTTGCTGTCTATCAATACTGGATAAGCCAAGCAAGATTTCAAACTGGGTCCCCTTTTCAGCTTCAGAAAAGAAATTTATGAAAAGCTTAGCTTCCAAAATAGCAAATTTAAATATACATAATCCAAATATCTGCATGTTGTTTACTTGTAATTCAAAATTAGCATACAGTTCTCTGTAACTGGACTCCAAAGATTCTACTGGATTACTGATGTCAATTTATCATTGAAATCCTACTTTCAAACAATGAGTATAAATTAGTTTCTTTTCTGTCCTCTCCAAAGAATCACTCACTCAGCCATTACCTGGACATCTGAAAAGTCTATATGTTGAAGAAACAGCCTCCTTTATTTCTCAAATAAGGTAATACAGAATTTTTACCTGAACTGTAGTAATATGGTTTCAGAGAGACGCATAATCAGAGCATGAAGGGGAAATGGCTCTCTCTGCTTCAGGTATCTTCAGGTACAATGAGGAAGTTCTAGAACTGACAAATCATAAACCTCAAAACCAAAGAAACCTGCTTGTTGTATAGTCTGTGTGATAAGAGTTCAAACCAGTAAATTTTGGTATACTCTGTAATTAATCTCTGGATATACCTCCTATGATAAATACTTATCTAATAAGAATACTTTATTGCATATACTTTTTCAAAACATCAGTTGGAGACAACCAGTTCAAAACAACCAATGGAGACATTGGTTATATTATTGCAAAAATATATGCTTCATTGCTCAATGAGTCTAGCACGAAAGTTCAAATAGAGCTGCAATAGTCTTTAAAGCAGCCGAGAAAGCCTGTGTGATGTGCTGCTCTTCCCCCTTCAAAAAAAAAAATGGAAGAGGTAAAGGAAGTTTTATTTGACAAGCTTATAAATTCAGGCTTGTTTACCCGAGACTCTAGAGAACTAGCACAGCTACACGGCAATTTTCAGCAAGTTCAGCTCTGGCCATAAATTACAGTGGCTACAGCTCAGCTGGCATGACTCATTCCTTTTGCAACTGTGCTTTAACATCTAAAAGGCCCTGCTCATCAGCCTATTTCCAGGAATATCATTTTTTTGCACACCTGCCTAGTGAATCACAAGTAGAATTCCAGGCTTTTGTTTTTGATGAGGGAAGCCAGAGTTGTAGCTCAGGTCCTGCCTCCCAAGACCAGATGTGCCCAGCTGTGACGAAGGCACGCAAGTAACAAGCATCCTTGGTTTATGTGCCAGCCTTGCTGACGAGGCACTTTCCTCCAGACTCTTTGGTCCTCTGCTCCAGTCTTAGGCCACACGACTTCACTGCTAGAGAATAATACTTGTTTGGGCAAGCAAAAGGAGACAATTACAATAAAGATTGGCTATAAAAGGATTTAATTCTGAATGAGAAGGGGATTTACAGGAAATGAGTAAGGAAAGAACCACTGGTAGGCTTCACTCATCTTCTTTTAAGAAAAGATATGTTCTTTTTTACTTCATAAATAGAAATACATGACAAAGATTACAGGCAAAATACGGAGTGATATCTCAAAAAGTTAAATATATTTACAGTTTTATTGATAGTTTAAATTAACATGATGCAATCATTCCTTTATAATGGAACTTTTATACTTGCTTTGAACATTTCTCTTTTCATTTCCAACTTAATCAGACAAAAATTGTCAAAGTCTATTACCAAGAAAATTAAATAAATTTTTAAAATCTGAAACTTCAAGATTCACCTTTTTAAATGTGCCTGCATAAACAAAAATATCTGAACCATTAATTATCTTGGAAGATTTCTATAATTCATCTGATTGTAAAATTACTTTGGAAAAAATTCACAGCTATTTGATAAAATATAGGTACTACTACACTACTTAAATGCTAGTCATAAATTGAGAAGACTTGCTTTCATAAAAATGTCTAAAAAGGTTGTATTTCAGAAATCTGTTTTTTAAGTGTTTGTGTTAACCATAATGAAATTCCTGAGCATGTGTGAACAACATGTATTTTTTAAATAAAAGGATTTTCCTGACAAGGAAACCAGACCCAGCTACAAAAGCCATGGCTGACTTCCTGCTGTTTCATTAGACCTAAATAATAAGTCAAGGCAAATAAAAAGAAGCATGCACATTTCTGCTTCTCCAGGAAAACATTAGTACAACCCATCTAACATCCAATTAAAGAGTTCAAGTATCAAGGTTAAGGTAATCTGATATTATCTCAGAAATCCGTGTCTGGATCTTCTGTCCATATTCCACTTAGAAATAACATTATCCTTGCTTGCTTATTGTATTTTTTCTATATTGTTAATGGTCAAAAATAACTTGAATTATTTGGAACAGCTTCTATTTCCACTAGCATATGCATATAAGACCTAATAAGATGTTGTAACACAGGCAGACAAGGTCATATGGCTCTATCATGGAACACAGACTTACACGGCCCTGAAAGAAAAAAACTTGTCAAAACCTCAGAATTTCAGCATCTATTAAAACCAAAAATTTTGAAATTCTGGGATGAGATAAGTGAATGGAAAATAACAAAAAGGCAACACAACTCATACAAAACCATCTGAATTTCCTTTTTTAACCCTCAAAGATCAACATCAACACAGAAGACAGAAAGTCCGTCTAGAGAAAAGTAAAGAAGCTCAGCCAATTAAAAAATTACTTACATTTCACCTTAAATATATACAGAATCGACTGAAATGGCTAGTGTTGTTTTCAAGATTTTATGGAGGATGGGCAAAGTACCAAAAACTAGAGAAACAAGAAACAATGCTTTCATTTAAAGAAGGAAACAAAAAAGGAACCAGTTCAGCCAGCTGAATTTCAATTCCTGAAAAAAAAAAAAAAACCAGGAAAAAAAAAATTTGGCAATGCAGTTTGTAAGTGCCTAGACAATAACATGCAATGGAGTGAAAGGCAAAATTCAGTTTGACATGCATGTTGAGGACAGATCCTGAAACCTTTCTAGCTGCCTTCCCCAACAGATAATAGGTTTGAACAAGGGAAGGCACATGCTGCTGGTAGTCTTTAAAACAGTCAGACAAACTTCTCATGCACAGCCTAGATACAGTAATTCTTTCTTCCCTGGGGCATCTCAACAGACCTAACAACTCTCTTCAGCACCTTCCCTACCTTCCCTATTCTGTGGTTCTGTGAAAACATGTTTTAATTTAGCTATCCCACGCATAAGGACAAAGGAAATAATCAACATGCACACTTGGGAAAGTAATTTGGAAAGCACTGTCTCCAGAAAGAACATTGGGAACTGCAGATCGAGCTCCACTGTGTATTTGTTACTGTGGTTTAGCTGCCTAGAAGGCTAATTTGAGCTAAAATATATAGAAGTAGAAATATCAGGTAAAACAAACAACCCCCTTTCCTGCATACGCTATGCCAATCTGATTGTTTAAGAATATGGTGACTTTCCTGGTGTCAGAATTTACTTGAAAATACTGGAAGGATTTTTAAGGCCCCTGTTGATTTGTTAAAGAAGAGGAGCCTCTCAGGACACACCTTAAAAACTTCACTCTAGGCAAATTAATAAAAGTTGAGAGATGACTTGATATTTTTGCATATACACATATATATTTATATATACACACCTTTAAGACTCATTAAGATGTCTAAGAAGAAAAAAAAGATTGGGGAAAAAAATTAAGATTTTTTCAGATTCATAAATTAACTCACAGAAAACTGCAATGAATAGAAATGGACATTACACAAATGTGTCTTGCAGAGGTATAACTTCCTAGCAGAAAGAAAATTACTCTCTGAAAGCTCTTACTACAGGAAATGGACATAATTGCTTCAATTTTGAAGTAACTTTAGATACTTTTCAGAAATATAACTTACATTCAGCTTCTGGGAGAGAAACAAAACTCTCTGACCTACATACACAAGATTGAATCAGATTATCACAATTCTCTAACCTGGCCTAGAAGTCTGAACACTTCTTTGTCTCAGCTTCTATGAGATGCTTCCTAGTCTGTGCATTTTGTAGCAAAAGGGACTGAATACAAAAGTGACCTGATGCAAAGACAGGCAGAAAGAATACTCTTTTCAGGTACCTCAAAGGCAACAGCCATATAAAAATAACTCCTTATATTCCACAAAGTAAGAAAGGAGCTTTAAGACTGGGCAAGTGGAAAACTCAAAGAGCCCTAGGGAAACGAAAGATGCAAGGAGAAAAATCAACATATCAGAAGGAAGATGACTGCTATCCATCAGGGAAGAAACGGTGAGTTGCCTCTTGAAAAGGCTCTGGGCTTGAAACACGTGCAGAGAAGAATAAAACCCATTTGCTCCCATAGCCTGGGCTGTCTGACGTGTTTCAAGTTAATAGCACCTCAGGCTTTCTGCTGTCCCTCCATAGACTCAGACTTGCCTGACAAAGCAGTTCCAAAGTCAGGGACATTACAAAAAGCAAGCATGCATTTTACTGTTATTGCTGTACTGATTAATCCGTGTAAACCTACCCTGTACATTACATACAGTCTTTGTTTACATTTTTATTACTGTACAAGTTGTTCCAAAGGAATCTTTCCCTTCCCTATAGTAACAATCAGGAAAAGAAATTTCCAGTAATAGATTATGTTTCCAAGTGTGGTTATTGTCATAACAATTTAACCTCCAGTCCATCCTAACAACCATTGCTAGAACAAATTCTCCCTTTGGCCAGCAATGCATCAAGTTGTACTCCAAAATACTGTCAAGGCTGCTACTGGATGCTCAGCAGAAGACTTCAGCGATGTAACTAATTCATGCTACCTGTCTGCTAAAGAAAATTTAACATTGCCAGTTCAGGCAGGATCTTTTCTGTGACAGCAAAATAGTGTATTTGACATGTTTATAACTTACAACTCCCAGGCTTAAGGTCTCAATACTTCTGTCACAACGTTGTCCCAAATAAATAGCTACAATGAAATTCTGAATGTCAGAGTAAATTATAAAGTGGTTAGAAAACAGAACCTAAGTTAAATATAACTAGTTTTTTAAAATTAAGACATTAATGTAGACAGGATTCTTAAAAATTTAATAATGAGAAAGATTTATTATGCTACCAACACATACAGGATTCCAGAGGAGCCAAGACATTTACTCATAACAGAACAGGAGAACTGTAAGATGTTTTTGGTATTTTGGAAGACATGTCAGAATAAGTTTTAAAGAGATACAGAATACACTCATACTCTATATTCTTGAATCACTAGATTAGATAAATAAATATGTTAAACATTTCCTAGGACTTTCAGATCATTATGAATCCATGAATGGTTGACTGAATAGTATGTCCAGGCACCCATGGAACACAGGGTGATATGGAAAGGTGCCTTTTAAAAATCAGTCCTAGAGCAGCTCAGTCCTGAAGTCCCTTTTCTGCCTGAATGAAATTTTGACTTCCTGGGATAGAAAGACAAAACCTTGTTCTATATGATATGGAAACAACAGAACATGGAAGAATTGAGATATGGGAAGAAATATACATGTATCAGGGATATGCAGGGAAGAAGTAATTATAATATACTCATTACAGACCTGAATAATGAAGAGCAGGAAAACATCATCAGCAAAGCATACAAGAAAAGGGCAGGCTGACTATGTTAAAGCTTTTCTGGAGTCGAGCCATCTAACAAACACGGGAAACATTCTGAGAGATAAAACGCTCCACAAACTGTACTGAGACAAAGTGTTTGTTTAGGAGATGGGGGATTTTTTTTCAGCATTGTAAGGTAGGTTTGGCTCCTCTTTGCAACGTTGGGTACTTTATAGCTGCTTAAACATCTGGCCAGTTAATATTATGATATTCTAAAACTGCTAAGATTATCAAAACATCTAAAAATCTGATTTTAAATGTTCATAACACCGGAATTAAACTTCATATGTCTTATAAACAGTACTTCCTATGCAGAAGTACAATACAGTATCACTAAAGCAAAAGCCTAAATGACAGTAGAGCCTATTACATTACAACAGAAGCATTCTCTATTTTGGAGAACTGCATTTAATGTAGATATTTAACATTAGTTCATGTTTATTGAGCTCCAATTAAATGTTGTAAACATTTTTGTTTGTTTTTAAGCCAGAAATTAAATCCAAAATTCTTTTTTATTACCCAAGGGACACATTAGCAGCAGTACCTCCTTACTGAGCTAGGCTGTACATGTATTAAAGGAAAGTATCTGTCAGCTGAACGAGCAAACCAGTTGTCTGTTTCAGTCAATACTTAATTTCCACATGAAAGCTAAGAACATGTGCACCTATCTACAAAAAACAACTCTAAACTTGGCAAAACAGGCAGGGTATAGGTTTATTTTTTACCAACAGTGTATAATTGTTTCTTAGTCAAACTACCTTAACCAGCCAGTAGAAAAATTCATGGGAGATTAAATACTTAGTCCTCCAGAATCAGGTTTGAATTTCCTACTTAACATCAAATTCATGTTGTGATGCTGTTATTCTAGGAAGCAAACTAACATTTTCTATCTTTTTTCCATGCCCTGAATCCATGGGCAAAGAAACAGTACTAACAGGCTTGTATTTTAATTGCTAGTACAAAACTATTCAGCCAACCATTTACTGATTCATAAGGCTCTGAAAGTCCTAGGAAATGTTTGACATTTATTTTCATGATTTCCATATGTAAATCAGATATTAGAATAGGGCTTAATTACAAATTAAATTCCCCTTCCTCCCCCCATGATGAAGAGATACAGTACAGAGCTTCCACTGTAGGATAAAGTTGATGAAAGTGATTAAAATAGAACTTGCTGTACAGTTGCTCAGAACCATACTGTTGCTTTCTGCAGTTTCAGCATTTCCAGAACTTGGAGGAAAGCATAAATAGACTACAACAATGAAGCGGAGCTCCACCAGAGATCTGAGACAATGTGTGCAAACACAGGAACTTCCCCTTTTCAACACTTGGTAGTCCCCGAATCACAGAATATCCTATATCAAAAAGTTTAGATTATACAAGCTGGACATGGGAAAGTGGTAAATTTGTCCTTGACTGAAATTTGAGTTTATATTCTCAGAATTTAATTGGACAGTGACTGGGGTGAGGGTTGCATTTTCTATGCAATTGAAGAGAATGTCAACACTCGGGGGAAGAATTCAGGTTGCATGAATGATTTTGAACACAAACAGCACCTGCATAAACTCCCACTAAGCTTCAAGCCTGCACACTTTGGCACTGTGGCATAATGCTGCTGCTGCTGCTGGTGCCCCAGGGTACAGGGATAACTTTACTCACAAGTAGACATTTCTTTACACGTAGCAGACAGTTAAGAGTCCAGAAATTCCTGTGAACAGCAACAATGATATCCATGGTCCAACTGTAGTATTTTCCCCCCACTGGAACTCCAAGGAAAGGGAAAATCTACCACGTCTACATGACTAGACTGCAGATTTGAGGACAGAGCCCAGTTTTATCCTTATACCTCCACTCTCATTACTGATCTGCAGCTCCCTTCAACTCCTAAGCAATGCCCGCAACTGCTGCAAAGTTTTCAGAGGCTCGCAACTACACAAAGGCAAATCCTTCTATTTAACACTTATAGCCTTGACAAATCTGAGTGGTAGCCATGGGGAAAATGAAAATGCCTCTTGTGTAGTTCAAGTGCTCCTGTCAAATATCAAAAGATCTGCTGCAAAAAAATTGATAGACTCTCTCAAAGAAAAGGTCATAACAACTCTTTCCAAGGAAAAGTCAGGGCATATATATCTACGCAGGTTTTGGACATGGTAATGTCTCAGTTATACAAACCGATACTAGTTTAGAAAAGATATATGGGTAGAGTATAGCTATAAAACTCTCAAATGAAGTCATACTAATGAGAAGACAAAAGCACTTCTATTGCTACTGTTTATAGCTGTGGATAAAATGGAGACTAGTTTGTAGTGTGGATATTTTAGACTGACAGAAATATTTCTGAGCAGTAGCATTATGAAACAGAAAAAATGAAAAGCTCTAGAAGGTGCAAAAATACTGAAGCTCATCTTGATGCAGGGTGATTTCCATAATCTATTTCATCTATAAACCAACAAACCAAAACTATCGACCCATGCACTTCTTCCTCCCAAATCAAACCATATTCAGTGTCTTATCCAGCTCTGATTTAGTGTCTCAAACATTAGATTATTCACTCTCAAGTACATTTACTTTGTGGCATTTCATTCTTTTCCTTCAGTTGTTCAATACAGAGAGGCTATAGACACCTGTCTGCAGAAGTAAAGACAGAGAGGAGGGGGTTTAAGCTACAATATCTGGAGCTTTTTCAATGATTGAACAGACTGTTTATATATTTTTTGCCTTAGTTTCCACTTGAAGCAGGACGGTATAACTCAGTCCAATCCCTCTGTGTGGAAGGCAATTATTTATCAGCTTCCTTTTGGCAAAGAATTCTTTCACCTCTTTTTTAAAGCACTGAGGGTACCAAGGTGTTTCCTGCTCAGCCATTTATCACAGCAGGCTTATAATTTATTTTAACAAGAAACACAAGATAAAAAGAATATCACAGAAAGTGCAATGCCCCACAGTAAAGGGAATGTAATTCTGACAGCCACCAAGACAGGGGTCCAATACTGAATATTCTCCTGCCAAAGCAAGCACTGTTAATGCACGTTCAGTCACAGCATTGTACAGATTGCTAATGTATTCAGGAATTACTGCCCCCTGCTCATTCCCCCCAGTTAGACTGTCCACAGTATTATGAACAATTGACATATAACACCAGAGATTACCACCAGCTGTATAGGCACACAAACCCACACATATGCACACACGTACAAACACTTCCCACCAGGCTACTAAAATGCCAGGTTTCTTCTGTCAGGTCTCACCTTCTCATAGGTGTGCACATGCTATTGCAAAAACTAGTCCAAACAAATGAACACTTTTACCTTCATTTCTAGATTAAGATTCTTCATTGTGAGGAACAATTAGCACCAGCTGATGGAGCTATTACTTTGGTTGAGCTTTGAAATCGGTACAAAGTTCACAGTAAGTTTGAAGTCACTACAGACTTGATTTTTTTTTGCCAACACAAGAGATATGTTCCTACTTTCTCCAGGAAACATGTAAGTAAATTCCAGAATTCATTAAATGTTTGTGCTCTGCCTATTCCCTGGGCTGCATGATGAAAGATCCTGGACAAGTGAGCATAACTGAAGTTAAACATTTCCAGCATTCAAGAATAAAATTCTGGCCTTTTTCATCTGAAAGGAATCCAAACTTTTTTTAAAAGCTTCACCTTTTCCTTTAAGATTTAAAAGAAGAAACTTACACACAGGGGGATTTTGAATTTTTTTCCTCTTAAGTTTATCTTTATTATTTGTAAACTCCTGCATCCTCTCAGCACAAGGAATTAATCAGTTCTTCTCTGAGCTTTTCCATTTTCCTAGCCAAACATCTGCACTTGCCTTCCCCCATCTGCTGTTCTTGTTTTTGAGTTAGTTTACCACCTCAATCGCAGCAACTTCCTTTTCAGTTTCACTGGACAATAGATTGGTGCTCTCCTGAATGAGGTTGCCTTCTGTCTTTTCTATCACTCCATCTTTTCCCCTTCACTAACCTGAGGTGATAAGAAGAAACGCCACTAGCAAAAGCTCATCTCCTTTGCTTTAAAAGAGAAATTTATTTTGTTTTATTCTCAGTAACTCTCCATGCTGGTTTTTCCAAGAGTAAGATAAGAAAAAATAAGACAAATGCAAAGACAAGCCAAGAGCAAGGCCCCATATTTATGTACATATGTACGTATGTATACGTATAAACACTTGTTTTAAAGCAGACTAGGAAGAAGGCCATTTAAAAGCAACACAAACACATTCCTACAAACCACTGTAACTATTGTTAAACATTTACTTGGTTTTGCCTGAGTGCAGTGTTACCCCATAGGCCATTTCCATTGTATTTAATAAAGTAAGTGTGATGAGACGCTACAGTAGCCAAAGCTGTCAATTAATGACACATTTTAGTCACATATGTATTGTCCAGGTTATCCAAACCTGTAAACATAGGAATCTTAAATTAAAAGTAAAACAAATCTGAAGTGCATGAGTCCTACAGGCTGAAGAGCCAGAGGGCGGTAAACAAAGCCTACAACTTACTTCTGTAAGTTTCACTGTTTTGGGAGTTGCTAGGAGCCAAGAATGGATCAGCAGATCAGACTGAGGAACTGAACTTTCCCAGCTGCAGACTCAACAGCTTCAAAACCAAACCACGCCACCATTTTATCATATTGATCTACATTAAAATGAAAGACCTAAAAGAATTTTCTTAAACTACAGTAAAAAAAAATTAAATAATTCCTGGTTTCCTTGCAACTAATATACATGAGCAAACCCTAAAGTATTCTAGTGTATTTCTTGGGAATTTTCTGTTATTATTGGAATGGTGTATGAGCAACTGGAACTATAAATCTCATACCAACAGTTAATTCCATATTGACTGGACTCAAACAATGATGTTAAACCATTTCTACACAGACTTTCAGTTCTGCTTTGTGTAAGATCCTCTTTTGTGATTACCAGCACATCACTGCCTTACAGCAGTATGCAAAGTATCATGAAATTTAGTTAATAATAGTCCATATTCCTCTTAAAGCCTTCTTCCAGGAAGAGGAGTACTACTCTATGCAATATTTTCTTCTCATTTAACTTTTATTTTTTAAATTAGAAGCAGCAAGCTCAATGTGTTCTTTTCACACTTACGGGGGAAAAGAACAGTTGGGAATGTCCTTGAACACACTTGTTTCCCCATGGGCATTCAATTCATAATCTAGAAACACTCACCTGCAAAATGAATAACACTACGCTTCCAGAGTCCCCGCTATGCTTTCAATCATAGTCTTGGGGTTTGAGTCTTTTGCCATCTAAGGACTCCTTTTACAATGCTAAGCCTTGTGCTTCTTTTAAGTATTGGAAACAACTGGTGATCTGACAAAATCCAGGGGTACTCTACAAATTTAAAAGAAAAAAATTACGAAGTTTAGTGGCTAAAACCAGAGATGTGACACTGTTTAGGTCACTGTGAAGTGACAGCCTCCCTGAATAAACAGCAAACACACCAACGCTGAACTCTTTCCTAACAGTGTATCTAGATATCTATGACCCACTGTTTCCGAATTGCTAAAACTAACTGCTTACTTTACCAATTTGTCCAAGAATTATAAAATGTTATTTGAGTAACATATTCACCCCTGCAGATAAATACCGGTCCAGACTTTTTGAGGTTGAGCGGGGAACAGAAGCCAAATCTCCTAGCAATTCTTTAAATATAATTTTGACATTTTTCACTTCACCCTTTCTCTTTTTATTTATAATCCTCCACACATGAGGACTTAAAACATTGGGGGAAATGGTTCTCCTGAACAGCCACAGCTATCCCAGCCACTCCGGGGTTTGCTTTTTGTTGCCTACTTCATGTATGTTAAACAGAAGACTGAGAAAAAGCGCGTGGCCACTAACAACCCTCCTTGGGACACCTTCAGCAAGGTGCAGCCTGTGAAACAGGTGCTTCACTCTCTGTCCCCTCGTGTACATCTTTGACACTTGGCCTTCTTCTTTCTACTTGCAAGTGCAATCCTCTCTCAACAGCATGGCTCACTGTGTTTTTGAGGGAGGGATACTCCTATTTTTGGGACACCCTTGGTTAGTGCTAACAACAACAGCAACCAATACCAGAGGCCCAGAAAACACGGTAAGGTAGAAGTCTCACAGCCCACTTGCCTTGCTAAGGCACTCCTTGCCTGCCTCCAGCAACCTGCCACTCAGAGAGAGCCTGAGTTGGGTAGCACATTTTAACACCCTTCCAAAAACCTCTCCCAGTTTCTATGCAGTTGTCTGAACCAGTATAAGCTACTGGGAGACATATTAGCCTACATAAACAAAGTTTCAAAGGTTAGCTGTGCCTTATTTAAGAAAAATAATAAAAAAAGAAGCCATCTCATTTTGCTTGCAAACTACCACCCAACAAGGACATTGAAGGCTTTTTATTCTTTCGTATAAGGAGGAAACAGCAAAATACTGTTCCCATTCTCTACTAGGAGTTAGAATTTTCTAATATGAACAGACAGCTCTATTGTAATTTCACTGTTTTCTGAATAGTAAACACATAGAGCAAAGCCTGTAAAATGAGAATTTGCTTCCCCTTACATGCATATCTTGCAGTTGTCAGTCTGAAATGTCATCTGCTATCCAATCACACTTTTTGAAGCTCTCTGCTACCAGCTTCCCATTTTACTAACCAACTTAGTATCAGCAAATATTTTAGGAGGTTAAGAGAGTGTCAATTAAGATAACAAAACACAAACTCTCAGAACTGCCTCACTAGCTATTTTACCCCTATGGAGAAAGGGAAGAGACACATCTTTTGTTCCACAAAAGTGACTAAACAGCAGCAAAATTTATGTAAAGGGGAGAGCATGGTTCAACATTTTCATATGCAACACAGAAGACTATAATATAATAATGAAACTCCCTTTCAAATTTAGATCTGAAAGCATAGGTTCATCCTTCAGTCTCACTAACTCTCAGGATATGCAAACATAATGCTGGTAAACCAAAGAAACCCTAAATTGTTGTATCAGCCCTAAGGCATAGATATAAAAGGTTCCTTTCAGGACTTCCTACAGCTTACAAAAGGTAAGCAGCCAGAGAAGCCCTTTCTTAAAGCAAGTCTTCAGAAATCCCTGCAGTACTGATCAAGAGTCCCTCCTTCACACAGCTACCCTTAATTACCATAATTTTAAAATATTCCAATTAACAGCTAGAAAGTGAGCATAAAAGAAATTAGGCTGGTAGCTCTCCCATTCCTATCCAATAGGAAAAAAGTTTTCTTTAGGGCAAAAGTTACTTTTGCTTGTTATCTACCTGGTAAGTAACAAAAAAAATTAGAAATCAACAATACCATTATCATCCCACTCCTCCATTTGCAGCCGTTGAATTCCATACTTGTTTTTTTTAAGCTTCTGAAGAAGGCTTTTCTCAGTCATTTTTCTGGGTTAAGATTTTAAACAAACAATTAAAGAGACTTGTGCATCAGGGAATTTAAAGTATCTTTTGCTGGTAATTCCTCCATAAGTGCACGTGTTATTTCCTCATCCCCTTGCTCCAAAGAGCAGGGAATTTTAACAGGATAATGTGAAAGCTTATAAAACCATCACTGAGTGTGCAAAGATTTAAGAAGGGAATGTCTAATATTAGTTAAGCAACACCAATAATGTATCATGGCTATTCTGTTAAAAATCTCAACACTTAATTCTATATAGATCAGGAAAATAAAGGTGCTTTTTCAAAAGCTGATTGGCAATTTAAGTATTACTAACTACTGCCTTTATCCATATTTAAATATAACAGAAGCAAAGCCAATTATTCAGAGAGGAGGAAAAAAGCTGAACTTGGCTTTTAAGAGCTTTCTGGTAGTCAGCCTCTCTTGCCTTTAATCTTCCTTCTCATCCATTTCCATTCTCATTCTCCTCTGTATCTTTGCCTCTTCTTCTGAAGGCAGTAACTCCTACAGTCAACATTCCTGTATTTGGTGCTTGTCCAAATCCTTGTTACTTGATAACAACCATAAGTTCCTGCTTCACAAACTAGCCTTTCACAGCCTTCTGCTTCTGTATGCATCCCATCAGAACCACAACAGAAGTAATATGTGTTTTCCATATAATTTTCTACCTTTTTTTTTGAGAGAGAGAGGAAGTAGGTTAATGAGTTCTGATGTACTCAGTTATGCCAGATACTTACTCAGCTGGAACATTCACCGCAGATGATCAAATCTCTAATTCAGTTGTGGTCTGGAGTTATTTTACATAGGGCAGCACAATAGTTTAAGTCCTTAACCTTAAAAAAAAATTCCAAGAAAATTCCAGATCTATTTAAATTGATTAACAAAATAAAAAAGAAGCCATAGCTCACTAAAACATGATCAGAAATAGGAACTTGATATTTACAAAAATAATGAAAGACAGTACTGCAAGTGTAAACATTTTACTGAGCAGACATAAAAACAGCTTTAGAAGAATAACTGCCTTTAATATAAGCTGAAGTCAATAGACTATAAAATGTGAAAACAACTTTCAGCTCTAGTTAAGATGCAAGAAAGCTCTCAAATACCATATATAGTCACCCAGAAAAATACAAACAACAGATCTAGACAACTCACACAGGCATAATTTTCTCAGGAGAAAATTAGGAAAAAACCAAAAAACACCACCAAATAAAACCTCAAAAACTTGAATTCATTTCACCCATCTAAAGTACTACATCTGTTCCAAAGAGGTTAACTGTGTTTGCTCTAGTTTATTTGGATATTAAATGCAAGATAAAAGATCTCTAGGCTAAATGTAAAAGATTGTATCTTATTTTTGGGAAATAAACAGATTCCAGAGGTGTGTTCCCACCCAGCCAATCCCAAGGCTGTCGTGCAGCTCTGCCACCTCTCTGAGCCCAATCACAGCCAAGAAGGAAACTCGTTTTGCAGTTTGTCTCGGCAGCGCTGATGATGAATGGCTGCTTCAGGGGAAGAGATCAAGCTGTGTGGTAAATCTTTCTATTTGTTCCATCTGCTTTTCAATTTTAAACAGCTGCAGTGATCAGCCTGGCACCCTACATTAAGTACATGTGAATTTCATAAAAGAAAACATTTCTATAAGTGAAAACATGACATAGGGAGGACAAACCTTTCTCAAACTGAACACTGCGACTTCTGCAGACAGCTGCAGAAATTTACTGTTATTTTGTATCTGCCTTCCAGAAAAGATAACCATAGCTCAATTTTATGCCTTTTACAACGTCTACTTTGCAGCCACAGCTGGTTTCAAGATGATGGCATTCTCCACCTTTCTTCCCCCTGCCTAGTTCCACTTTGCAATACAACTTGTAAGATAGCAGGAGAAGTAATATGCAAACAGAGTATGTTTATTAGAATATGCAATTCAAATATACAAAAGCCTTAACCTACAAGCCTTACTTATCTTGTAACTGTGAGGAGGTTGTGCTAACGTAAGGTATGCCAATCAGCCTGGCTCCAAAGGTCACCATTTTAAAGGAATGCTTTCAATAAAGCCCATTACTGATTTTAAGCTAAAAAGACTGATAAACATACTGAGACAGGCAATGGTTTGGGGTGTTTTTTCCCTTTGGTTATAAACACCATTCTTGACTGGTCAGATTCCAGTGTGGCCGAATGCTGCTTTCTCTTATACTTTCACAGTGTTGTTCTTTACCTCCTGACATAGAAGTGCAGCACTTCTCAAAGCTAGCTACATTTCAAAGGCCAGCAAAACAAAGCTTAGTGTCTTGATAAGAATATCTACCCTACCCCCAAACTGAAATGTTTTAGGATTCTAAGGAAGGAGAATGCTAGCATATGTAGATGCAAAGACCATAACGTGGTTCTTTTCCTATTACTCTGTTTCTCTTCCCTGCCTTAAATTCAGTTTCTTTGAAAGTCTGAACATGTTTAGCCACTTCTGAATTAAAGTAAATGAAAAGTGAAGTGAGATGGCAATAAAACGAAATTGCAAATAGCAGCACTGTAGGTTGCCTTTTCTAAGTCTCAAAAGAAATTACAACATCTCTTAGATAACTTCCACTATAATCTGTCTATAGATAATTTTCTTCACATTAATATGTCATGCTATAGAAGTTTTCTGAAGTGCAGTAGTATAGCTACAAATTTTCTGAAGTGCAGTAGTATAGCACAAAGTTAGCTGAAAGTATTTCAGCTTCAACCAAATATACTTTTATAACTTCATCCCATCAGCTTTTCACATAACTCAAAATTATTGTGAAGTTATTTACATTTCACAGACAAGCAAACTGAAATGGGGCTATAACTCATCCAAGATCACACGGCAAATCAGAGAGTGGCGAGGCCAGGAACAGAACTCATCTCCCATGCCGTTCCTAGAACTGTTAAGCCCATTTCAATATTGCTGAAGCAGGAGAAGGTACATTTTGGGGAGAAATGCCAGTGGAAGATTTCTTAGTAAGGAGTCAGAGAGAACACTCACGTGCCAAGTTCTTGGGAGATCAAAGTCTCGATTATGTTTCTGTCCCCTCCTTGCAATAAGGCAACTTGTTGAAAGTGTCTTTCAACTGCAGGACACATGAATGTGAATGTGACACCAAGTTGGCAAAGGCTTCAGAAGTTAAGATATGATCTTAAAGGCTAACTACAATATCTTTTGATTAGCAGAATTGAAAGCTGACAAGTTTATAGATTCATTGTAAAACTTTGCAAATACAATGACCAAACAACAAAATAACCACAATCCCAGTGTTAATCCCTTTGGAAGAAATCAAAATTATTATATTAGAGAACTGTCTGTACAGTTTCTATTATTTCATAAGGTTCCCTTTACAGAAGATTTTAATATTTAAATCAGTTTTAAGGCTGAAATAAGTTTCATTTTACAGAAGATTTTAATATTTAAATCAGTTTTAAGGCTGAAATAAGTTTCATTTTACAGAAGACTTTAATATTTAAATCTGCTTTAAGGCTGACTTAGCACCTTTAAGGAGAATTTCAGTACAGGGACTTAATTTTCTGTATTCAGACAGACCTAAAGTAGACATTTTGAATATTATTCTAATGGTAACACAATACAAAGTTAAGTCATGCTACCAAGGCGTTTTCTTTCAGTTCACCAGTAAGGACTGGAAAAATTGTGCAAAAAGCCTCTGCACAACCAGCATGAAAAAACCATATCAAAGAAACAAAACAAAACCCCAAACAAACCAGAAAGGTTCTACTACACTTACCTGCTTTCAGCAGTATCTTAGATATATGCAGATAATCCTAAATTGTCATACTCTGTCAAGGAGCCGCAACACTAAATTGTGACCTCCCCCAGGTTGACAGTTTTTCTTGCATTTGAGATTTCAGACAGTTGAACTTTGTTTGTTTTATTTCCTCACCTCCCCATCCCCATGTCCTGCCTCAGCAGTAGCTTCTTCTGTTATGCTACCGTGCGTCAGTGGGACGCGTTCCTGCAGCCCTGCATCCTGCATGATGCAAGAATGCGCAATCTGGAAGGGCTGTTATTGATACAGTCCCAGCAAGGTATGTGCCTTATGGGCACACAAAGTTGGGCAGAGCCTGTCTGTACTGTCAATACAGAAATCAATAACTTTATGTAGTAAGCACCAGTGGAACTGAACAGCTCTTTAAAAACAAATTTTTGATTTCATGACGCTACATGAAAGTTGAAATCATGTGACACTGCAGGAAAATAGCAAGATGATGGCAAAGCAGGAAGCAAGAGCAATGAGATGACGATGACAGAACAGGGAAGGGAAAAGCTGAAAGGAGTTCAGTTTAGGATGAAAACATGGATGAGTTTGATGGTGCAGAGTAAGTGTAAAAAAAGCTACAGCAATAATACCCCGCACATTTAATTGACACAAAAATAGAGAATTTGCACAAAAACACTAGAGTCAAAAATCTTTATTAGCCTGGGAATAAAGATATTTATTGAATGGATTTTACCATTCATGTTGCTTTCATTTTCAAATTCTGCCAATCTCATATTTGCAAGTTCCACTCTTTCCTTACAATCCCTGGCTATAGAGTTTAGTGAAGTGATAGGCTGCTAACTGCCAAGTATTCTTGTGCCTTAGCAGGATATATGCACTTCATTCCAATAACATGATTTTATTTGGCAGTTGGCACAAAACAGGCATTAGGGTTATGATTCAGTACTTGGTTGTCTCAACATTCTAATGCTGAATGAACTTTTATCTCCCTACCATTTGGTAATCAGACTATTAAAAGGTTAAAACAGGCAAAAAGGTTTCTAAAACTTTTTTTCTACCGAAATCTTTATATTTCACAGGGCACTTTTCAAGGACAAGAACACTAAACAGTCAGCCAGGGGTGCATAAATTCTAAAGTAATATTTATTGTGTTACTATTAGCTATGCTTTCTCCTAATACCTTTCTCTACTGCCCCATACGAACACTCACACAAAGCTCTTACTGAAAAATACTGCTTAGCTTTGAAAATATTCTCAAAGCTTTATGTTCTCACAACCTTCCCAGACTACAGAATTTTCCTTTCCCACAGCGTACCAGTGAAGGGGAGATAACACGGAACAACTGTCAGAAAAGTCTTCCTAACTTCAGAAGCTACTGTGTTGCTCTCCCTCACCAACCTGTACTGCTGGCTTTCCCACTCCAGAAACAGTAACAAAATCTCATCTCTTGTTTCAGCTCTGTCTCCAAAGAAGCCAGCAAGCAGCATACATTACAACCCCTGCTCAGCTCTGAGTACTGCTCCCAGCATGGCTGCACAAGGCTCTGCCTGGCTCCAAACTCACCTGAAGCAGTGAACCCAAAAGCCTCTGTCCTCCAAGAGACTGATACCTTGAGCCAGAGGTGCAACCTGCTAGACTGTCATCTGCTGAAAACCACATCTCAAATTCTACTACTCTAAGAAAGAAGAAAATAAAACACTAGAAGAAATGGGATTATTTGAGCTTGGACTGGGTCCTCATTCCATGAAAGCCTAATGCCAGAGTTCAGCACCTGTTTTCCCCCTTCAGTTTATAGAGTGGTTCGTCTAAAAGGTAAAAGGTAAAACTCACAAACCAGCACTCGGACAATGTAAACTGAAGGAGCTAAATGCTATTCCTGAAATCTGCTCCAGGTACAGGTCTAACTACACTCACTGAAAGCCTCTATAAATCACCCCTTTCCCAGACAGCTGGGTCTAACAATGCATAGGAGGTCCACAAGAAGCAAGTCATTGTGGGACAGATTAAACTAACAGATGTCCACCATTTAGGCCAGGGACATTCCCAGATTTCCAGCAAGGAGAAATCAAGCAGACCATTACACAAGCACAGCCTTACCAGCTTCCATTTTGCACCAACTGCTACTTTCCCTGGTTCCACACCCAAAGTGTAATGACCTACAATAAAGGGCTGACTCCATCTTTTCAAGAACATTGATAACTTAATCTTAAAAGGAAAACTATGGGGCTTTTGTTTTCCTTTGGTTTTGTTGCTTGTTTCTCCATTTGATATTTTGAAGATTAAAACTTCACAGAAGAGGGAAGGAATCGCCAAAAAGGAAGTCTGCTAACCTGACAATGGGCCAGCCTTTGGTTTTATGCTAGCTATTCCAGAAACAATAACGAACCAAACAAAAAAATCCCAGACTATTTTGAAGTTCCATATTTATAACTTTAGGCTTCTGATGTTCATAAAAGCTTTTACAACCAGGAGGTCACTAAACAGTCACCCCAGGTATCGTATAACTAATTCATGTCACTTGGGGAAGGTAGGGTGAAAGCTATTAGCCCAGTCTTGTGGGAAAACAGGGAAGAAGTGGCCATCATCAGCCACCTTCTTTAATCTACTGCCAATAGATTAAACCAATAATTGTCTACAGCACCACTTGATGTTTGGCATTTGCTACATTTCCTTCCTTTCCAAAATCCTTTAAGAAAATGTTTTGAAGATGCCAGAATATATGCTTTAGCATGCAGGCATGCTTTAACACAGAAGGAAAAGTAAACATTAATAAGAGCTGTTACCATAATAAGTTCACACAACTGCAAACAGTCAATTTACCACCATCTTGTGAGTTAAATCTTGTCACTTCAGCCACAGCAACTGACAGCACGCTCCCCACTTGATGCGTTTTACACAGCAAATCAGACAAGTCAGATTTTATAGATGAGATACTCCAAAGTTAATGGTAATTTAGTTCATGTGCAATCATGGGAAGTTACCCTAAAATCAGAAGGCCTGAGTTGAAGAGAAGTGTTAGAGCACACCCTGTGAGTTTAGTCACAGAGAAACACTCAGGTGCTCTTCAGGTTATAGATTTTCATGGTACTGTTCATGAAACCTCTGGCATTTCAGAATGCCCACGGCCATCCACTATGAGCAAGATTCAACTGCACACAGATCTATCTTTTAAAAAGGTCTATTAAATAGAGTTGAAGCACAGTGTCACTGAAGAGACATGTATTTCATCTCCTATTGTTCGATATAATTAGGGGATGGGGAAACAAAAAGGCCTCTGCACACTTAATATATGCTATTATGTCATCTAGTTGCATGTTTGCTTGAGGCTTACTTCATTTGGCCTGAATATAAACTTGGAAGAACTTCAGGTTCTTTTAATGCTAATGATCTAGTTCCTGCATAGTACAGTCAAGTGAAAAAGCTTGACATGGGAAAACTTAAATAGGAACAAGAATACACAGTTCTCTTCAAGAAGAATTTCAGCTTCACCCTCTATTAAACTCAAACCAGTGTACAAAACTTGTTGACACTGTTTTGCTCTTCCTCCAGACTGTCCTGCTGGTTCTGTAACCCTGTTTCAGCCACTTAGCTGCAGCAGTGCAGGTTACTCACATCTCATTGCACTTGGATTTTGAAAGCAAGTTGCAAATCCACTAGAGACCAATTATTTCCTTTCTAGGTGCCAAACTGTTCTATGAAGTCTTATACAAACACCCATTGATATTTTAAAGAACTGTTCTTCTTTTCCCTTAATGGAAACTTCTATATGCAAACATTTTTCTCCAAAACTAAAGATAAATAGAAAACTCACAAAAAATACCAAGAGACATCCAGTTTTGGTTCAAACCTCCACCAAGAGCTTCTGGCACCAGTCACTTATAAAGAAAGAATGAACCTACAGTGCCCTCAAGTGTAAGGGCATATGAATTAGAAGAAGTCTGGAGATATAGGGAGAGAGAAGTTCTCAAGCCTTCAGAAAGGACCCTCACTGAAGAAAAAGATGTTTAGCAGCATGTGGGGATAATTGCCCTTATGCATTAGGACAGACTGCGTACTATAAACATGCGCAAGAAACGAATGACAAAACATCTCCACTTTCAACTGCCTTTTCAAATGCTTGTGAGGTGGAAGTTTCATGTGCATTCTCATCACAGGAACATAACAAAGGCAGTTCAGTTATCTAGGGTAGAAGCCTCTAAATAGTATTTCAAGGAAGTACCACCTTAGTGGACGGTCAAATTTTACACTGTACAGACAAGTCCAATGATGTTGAAGACAACAACATTTCTTAAATGTCTGAATCTCTTAGCAAAGATCACACTTCACTCTATTACCCAGGAACACAAAAGTTGTATTTTCTACAATTATACAGAAATTGAGGAGGGTAATGCACCTTAACTTGCATTCACAAAACCTGTAGGTCAAGTTGGAAGTCACCTAAATTAGCCAACAGGAAGCACCGAAGACAGGAGTGCCTTATCAGTCTCATCTCTTACTGTGCTAGAGCTTTCTGCCCACCACAAAAAAGCAACTGCATCTACTCACGACCACAACCTCAAGCCCAGAAACTGGTGTTCTCACCTCAGCAGTGAGATCACTTAAACAAGATAGAGGCCAAGTCCAAGTCATTAAAGGGCCCAAGGTGATTTCACCTCCTCTCTAAACAAAACTAAGCTGTTTAATGATGGCAACACAGCCAGCACTTCCAACTGCATTAGTCCTGCTTTACATGCAATTCTTAAGTTGTTCACAGGCCCAGAAATGAGAGCAAAAGTTAGTTCAGTTCTCTTACCTTGGGTGCCTAGGCACGTAAGGGGCATGACTTTGAACCCCCTCAGGGAGAAAAGGTGCTGAACCCAGAGTCCTCACTCTTTGGGAATGCTCTAAACTATTACTCAGGAGTGGGAGGGGTAGCTCTGGTTTGTTTTGTGCAAAGCCCATCTGATAGGTCTTCAGTAAACATGCTCCAAGAACACCATGTTCTGCAAGCCCCGAGAGGAGATAGAAGGAAACATTTAATCTCTGGATCTAGAGTGAGCTTACTTGAGCACAGGCGTGGAACTACTGCCCACTTCCAAACCTGAAACACCCTTAAGCATGGCTGAGCATCAGATGAGGTTCTGCCTAGATGCTCACTGACTTTAGGTACACAGTTAGAAGGATCCTGAGTTTTGAAGCTCTGAGTTGGGTCATAAACACAAGCTCCCTGAACTCAGCTGCTGTCTTTAGGCTGCATAATTGTTTTTCAGTGACTTAGTGAAAACCAGAACATTTGTCTTGACAAATAATTATAACACAGGACAGAGGAATCCCCATGTTGGTGGCTGTAAGTGCAGAAATCTGAAGGTATCTTATTCCATTTAAAACAAACAAACAAACCCCCAAAATCCAACCAACCAAAAAACCCACCAGCTGTTCTGTAAAAACATTAGGTTTGAAAATCAAAGCATTCTGATGCTAGCAACTCCCAGAAGTTGAGTCTACTTAGATTATTTCAACTTTCAATTTTTAAATTTACATTCTACTATAGAGAGAACCTTTTCCTGTTAGGGTTACCTTTTCCTATAGTGCCATCTGTTGCAGAACCTCACCTCTTTTATTGTCATTGTGAATGATATATCAATGATAAAGCAGGGACAAACTGTTCAATGAAAATACTGCATTGTAAGCTCTGTCACAATCATGACCTAAATGTAGCCCAAGTGGCTGAATTGCCATTCACCTGTACGAGGCTGTAAGAAACAGCAAGTGCAAGAAACAGTAGAGCATTGCAGCTCAAAACACTTCCAAGATAGAAGCTAACTCCTTCACTTGCATACATATAGTAAGGGAGTTGAAACAATTTGAAAAGTATTTGCATCTAAGAGCCCATACGCTCCAGCCCCCCTTCTTTCATTACAAGTACCACCTGTGTTCTGCTGCATTAGACATTGGTAGTATATCTCTGGGGACACATGCAGTCTGGTGGGTCATTGCTACAGCCAAGGTTGAACTAAGTAGATCCCCTTTCCCAACGGATGAGGCCTTGCCATCCAGCAGGATAAAAGCTAAAATGCAGCCAAGAAGTTTCACCATGCAGGGTCCCTTTCAGCACACACCAGCGACTTCTGTGTAATGAACCACAGACACAGAGCAAATAATATAGTTTCTTCTAGCAAGTGAGGACTGCCAAAGAATTCTATTTTCCACTATCTCTCTTTATAATAGTGGACAATTAACAGTATTTAAATAGATTTTAGACTTGACAATGCAGTAGTTTTACTCTGCTTGAAATAGAAAAAAAAAAGGCAAATAGCAACACTACCACGTAACACATTATTTTACTTAAGATAATACAGTTCAGAGGAAAAATTAATTTTATTCCAGAGATAGCTTAAACATGTTTATTGGTTAATTTTGTTTAACAGGAACTAAAAAGTCCTAAACAATAAATGTCAGCCCTCTCTTCCCAACTAGACTCTACTCTGTTGTTGAATCTGTTCTTAGAAAACTGGTTAGCTGCCAGGTGCTAGTTTAAAATTCTTCACTGGTAAGCTCAAAATTAAAGTTATTCACTGAAGTTTTCTAACAACTTCATTTCCCTTAAAGACCTTCAGGAAGAACCCTTGCTAGATCCTTCAGAAAAAGAAAATAGGCTGATTATGGCTATTATTTTCACTTAGTACCTATACTGGCATTTTCTCATTCGATCAGTGAAAGTCTACACCATGGCCAGCAACAGAAGACACCATCATACATACTCAGGACAGATTTCCTTCACAAACCTCAGCTTTTTGACCCCAGCTCTTTCAATTATTAAAACATCACTGTAGTTGGGTAGGGAATTTTTTCTGTTGTTGTTTTGGCTTTGGATTTTTTTTTTTAATATGCGGTAATGTATGCCTCCTCTGTTGAGAAGAGGTGACTTCTTGAAGTTAGTGCCTTCTTTCCTTCTTTCAGTTTTGTTTTTTTAAAAGACATTGATGCAGAGTCTTCATTAACACTACAGAGGTAAAATTAGGGAAGTTTCAGTTGGAGATAAATGCCTTACAAAACTGAAATAGTGACAATCATGAATTAAAATAGAAATAGGCATGAAACTTGAATATAGTGGTGAGCATTCATAATTAATATATAAAGTGCTGACTCACCTACTATCACAAACTCCTTATTCCTCTTTTCCCTTTCCTATAACTGTGTCAATCATCACTGCTTTCATACCCTGAAGTCAGTTAAAATGACATTATTTCCAAAGAAAACTAGGAAGATACCATCACCAACAAAAAAATGCCTAAAAATATGCCCCATCTCATGAAGTTTTCATGTTACTATTCTCCAACCAGAAACAGCATGAGACAAAAACGACAAAAGTTTCATTTTTCAAGAGTTTTAGAGTAATACATCTCAATTCATAATGATGTTACTTCAAACAAATCAAAAACTGGAAACAAAACATGAGACGTGAAGTCTCCCCCAAGTGTTCCTTCAAATTCATTACATCTTCCTGGAGCAGGTGCACCAGCTTAAGTTCATTCCATGTGGAATTCTGTGAAGCATGGACCAGTGAGGAATGTCTGTTTACTGCTGTGGTAACTGGCACACCTGGTAGCCCACACTGAGCCAATTTAGTCCTGAAAATACTGCAGCTGCATTCATATGACATTACATTTAACCTCTCAAGCCCTTGTGAAAGGTACAACACCACAAAAAACAGAGACATTGTACTTCCAGGCTCCATATGGCCCATCCAAAACTTGCTTCCTGCATCTCTCTACTCAGAGTGTAATTTCTCAGATTAAGAGACAAGCGTGGGTGTCAGTTTGGCACAGATCACAAACCTTATGGCCACTGAAGCTCCAGGAAACCTGAAACCTGTAAAAGGAGACACACAATTGTTCATAATAAACAAAAGTACAAGACTGTTTTGAAACAGAATCCTGCAGCAACGTTTCAAGATGCTTCTGGACAGACCAAGCAGCACAGGGCCTCAACCCTGTAAGCACATGTGTGCTTCACTCTACCACACAGAAGCAGTCACTCTGGCAATTCAGGGCTGCTCCCAAGAACAGTAAGAAGTTGTGATGTTTTCAGGATAATGTCTATGGTACACAACATTTTTAATGAAGTACCTGCTGGTTTATTTTTAATCTATAATTTTTAGATCATGTGATGGTATTAATGTAACTACCCTCAGTAAAGCAGTTCCCTCCAAATGTGACAGTAAGTGGCCAAAATACTACTGCTAAGACAATAAATACTCCAGTTCAAAATTAAAATTTTCAGAAAAAAAAATCAAGGGAAAAAACCCCAAACCCCCAAATCCATCCACAACAATCTAATTAAACAGATGTGTTTAATATCATAATAAGCTTCATCTGAATAAAGAAAAAAATGCTTTTCTCGTGGTACAAAAACAGCGTGTCCTAATTCTGTAGCACAACATACTCTTTCCCCTTCTTCAAAAAAAGATCCCAGAAGCTGAACTTTAAAAAGCCATACAAACATGTACTTCATCCTAGTTTTCTGAAGTCAACATATTTAGAAGCGTTCTAAAAAGAAACAGAAGATAAATACTCAATGTTATGATTGGGAAAATTATTTTAGCATATTTCAGTCTTCACCAAAATTTTTGTTCAACTCACCTCATTATTCTAACTGGATTACCACTACTCAGGTTAAATCCTTCACCCACCTCACAGGGCCTTCAAAGCTTCCTCACTACTTTGGCTTTAATATAAAGCACTTTTGGACTGAGGTAAATAAATTTCACGGCATCTGGACAAAATGTGGATTTTTCCTAACTTGATGAAGTTTTAAGACCTCAGGTCCTTATTTCTCAATGTGACATCTTGTCAATAAAAAAGACCTTTAGGACCAAGTTAAGTTTTGAGATGAGGCAGAGCAAGTTTCAAATTCCAGTTCAGTAGAGATCCCACTCATGCTTGAATGAGATATTCATACGTCCAAGGCAAATGCTCTAAGATTCTTACCACCTTAAATGAAAACATGAAATCTCTGCTCCTTGAGAAGATCTGCTTTGTCTGTTCAACTGCCTTCTCAAGTCACTTACCTGAAAGAGGCAAACCAGAGACTGGAATGTGAGACCTTCATGCTCATAGCTTTTGGCTATTCTAAGTGTATTTTTCTTCCTATTCTTCATGGGACTTTCACTCATTACTGAGGAAGCCTTTCCCTGCATGCACTTTGTCAAAAGCAGCACATTTTCACAAAAAGTTTTTTTTTTGAGACACCAATCAACTTTGTAACAACCAAATAAACCCTGATACTCCAGCAAATTCAGAATTTCACTCTCAAAAAAACACACCGAAGAACTAGTTCCAGTATTGTGGTGGGTTGATGCTGGCTGCATGCCAGGTCCCCACCAAAGCTGCTCTATGCCTCCCTTCCTCAGATAGACAGGGAGACAGAATATAACAAAAGAAAGCTCATGGGTCAAGGTAAGGACAGGGTGAGATTACTCACTCACCAGTTACCATCACAGACAAAACACACTCGATTTGGGGAAATTCATTTAAATTATTAATAAATCAGAGTAAGGTAATGAGAAATAAACCCAAATTTTCAAACATCTTATCCCCCCCAACCCCACCTTCTTCCTGGGCTTAACTTCCCTCACAATTTTCTCTACTTCCTCTTCCCTAGCAATGCAGGGGAACATGGAATGGGGTTGTGGTCAGATACATTGTCTCTGCTGTTCCTTCCTCCCCTCCCTCCCACAGGAGGCAGCTCTCCATGAACTTCTCCAAAGTGCATCCTTCCTCGGGGCTGCAGTTCTTCATGAACTGCTCCAGCTTGGGTCCCTTCCAGTGGGTGCAGCCGTTCAGGAACAGACTGCTCCAGCATGGGTCCCCCTCAGGGTCACAAATCCTGCCAGCAAACCCTCTACAGCTCCTCCCTCCACAGGGCCACAGGTCCTGCCAAGAGCCTGCTACGAGCACAGGCTCCCAGACTTCCTCAGGTATCCATCTGCTCTGGTGTGGGATTCTCCACGGGCTGTAGGCAGAGATCTGCTCCACTGCACAGCTCCACTGGGACATCCCACCTCACCATGCTCTGGACCAGGCCTGCATCAGAATCTCAGCTCCAGTGCCTGAAACACCACTTCCCGCTCCTTCTGCACTGCCCTTGCCTGCAGAGATGTTTCTCCCACATGTTCTCATTCCTCACTTCTCTCACTGCAGTTGCTATTACCCAGGTTTTTTTCCCCTTTCTTAAAAGACATTACCCCAGAGGTACTACCACGGTCACTGGGCTCGGCCTTGGCCAGTGACAGGCCCATCTTGGAGCCAATGGGACACAGGAAGTTTTCAGCAGCTTCTCACAGAAGTCACCCCTGCAGCTGCTCTGCAACCAAAATCTTGCCATGCAAATCCAATACAAATACAGAGCCAAGGGGGTAAAAAAAGAAAATCCATTCTTTATTAAATAATAA
>VWZT01004107.1:696418-709620 GCA_013397055.1 Pachycephala philippinensis
CCACACGTTTCCTGAACTTCATTTCCACTACAAGACAGTGTAGACAGATCCTTCTACGGATCAAGAATTTGCATCAATAATGAGAATATTCCTTTAGGATGCTCTCCCGCAGATGATGCCATATTTCCAAATCAGACCATACTCTGTGAAGAGTCATTATCCCATCTAATTAAGTGAAGGAAAGCAACTGCCACAAGGACATAATAGCAGTTTCTCTTCTATATTTGCTTATAGTAATCAGATTGTTGCAACAGACTATTATACAGCATGCTGCTTCAATTCTTTATCATTCTATAATTTTCTGAATTCTTAAGAACTCAAATAACTTCTTAGAAGAAGCTTCCCCTTACCGTTTCAAAGTCTCAGGGTTCAAGACTTCTCAAAGGAGCTCAATATTCAGAAGCACAAACTATGTTAGAGGTATCACTCATTTTGAAAAGAAAGTAGTTTACAGATTCTATTATCCACATGAATATTATCTTAGTCTGTTGGAGATGGAGGGCTTGATTTCAATGACCATCAGAATCTACTGTTGCACCAGATAAAGGAATCAAGTCTCAAATAAGGCTATTAAATTATATTATCCCTGGCTTCTGTTACATACAGAAGGAGAAAATATTTCACATGATACTATCCCTAGGAAAATAACTCAATTCTATTTCAAAATTAATTATGCTTGGCTTAAAAATTTAGAGTTAGTTCTTTGTTAGATTATCTGTCTCTTATATTGTATATACATAATAAAAACTTACAGCACATGCTCTTTCCAATTTGATTTCCACATTTCTTAGCATTTTAGACAACAAAAGAGCTCAAGGCTTTTTACAAGTCCTGCCTAGTTGGGTTGTCCACTCTTACTTTTAAACAAATGTTCAAGTAGTACTGTAGCAGGATATTCTGCCCTGGAATGTGGTAAAGCAGCTTGGACAATGTCCTATTTGCAAAAAAAAAAAGTGGTGGGCCAAGCTCAGGCCATGTGCTGGTTTTGCTGTTGAACTATGCTAAAACCAGTCTGGCTAACTAACCCCAAATCAGCATCCTGATAGTGAGGCAAAGATCTGGCAGACAAGCTGCTAAGCTGACCTGGCAGACATGCGACTGGCAGTCAATCACTTTGTACTACAAAAGTCCAGTCCACTTTCATACAGTGAGGTTCCTCTAACAGATTCCTTCTTGATACTCCTCAAGGTTGAGAGAGAGGTCTGCCCACGAGCATTGGTATGGTGAGTTACATCCATGTCTACTTAATCATTCCTTCTTGCTAGGCTTTGCAATAGTGCACTACACTATCCTATACATACACTGCTAATAGTTTTAGCTTTAATACTGTGAAGTAAAGAATTCTGGGGCTAAGATTGGATCCAGCCACACCTGGACCCCTCCCTGAGAAGGAGTTTAGAAAGCAAGGGGTTCCTTTCTGCTCCTTGTGGCTCAACAGCACGGCTTGTCACTCTATGCACAAGGAGTACACAGAACAAATATTTAAAAAATTAGTATTCCTTTTCCTTCTGAAGTTTTGAAAACACGTGATGACAGACTTGTATGTTTGCTTCTGTTACAGAATCAAGAAAGTGTCTCCTTACAGCTGTCTAAAACAACTACATATGAAAAGAAAATTCTCACAGCAGACCATCACACAGGACAGAACCAGACAGGTTATATTAGCAAAGGATAACCTGGGATAAATTTGCACTAAAGCCATAGGCTTTCACCAAAACTTAGAGCTTTGGCCCTCCCACACTGGCATCCCTGGCATAAACTCTTGAGACTCTATCTTAGAAGACATTTTATTCCTCAAAAGGCATGTTTATTCCTAAAGTAATCTATAAACGGGGAATTTGTGAATGTGCATCTAGAGAAATTCTCAGTTCCCCAACAGAATCAAGAAGAGGCTTAGAATATAGTATTAAAATCTGATTATTCTTTGTAAAGTGTTTTAGTTCTTTTTTAATCTCAGGACATCTTCCCAAGTATTTTTTAACAACTATTTTTTGAGGGAACAGGCAGCAACTCATTTAGCTTCCATGTGAGATTTTCAGCAGAACTTTGTAATTATCTTAGCACATTTTTATGCACAGGCATGAAGATTTATTGCTACTGGAAATTACTTTTGAGCCATGTGGCTACCCTACCCCAGAGATGTGATATACAAGAACTGTACCTCCCCCCAAAACATGCGGATGTGTGACACACTGCACCGCAGACCTTGGGCTCCGAGAGGAGGAACTTAGGTGGGAACCACATATATGGGAAGCATACCACAGCTCACCACTACAAAATAAATTTTTGCACTGGAAGCACCATGAAGAAGCCTATTTTCCACCACCCTTAGGAGGAATGATCTGCACACCAAATTCAGAGTGTATAAAATCAGCACTTTTCCCAAGTCTTTTATCATTATACACAAACATACAGAAAACTCTAAAAAATAGAAAGAACACAAAACAGTCTGTGCTTCAATCTCAGGTATTCACTTAATGCATAAGCTACAAAGAGTTAACTACTACCTTTAGAATCTAAAATTAGGATATTTTACATTGTGCAATACAAATGGTATCTTATGCATTAAAAAACAGCTTTCATTCGTACTGAAACCTCACTCAAAACCTTGAATCCTTTAACAGGAAGGCCTGACACCAAACAATGAAGAGAAGCAACATTTGACATTCCCAATTTACACACACTCTTCTGACAGATTATAGACAATATCAGCCAAGAAGAGCTGCCATGTTCTGAACAGTTAGAAAAGCAGAACACTACAAGCCAAGATACCAATATGCCTTCTAAAAGCCAGACAAAAACATTTCCATTTGGCTTATTTTCCTGCCTTGTGGAACAGAACAGCAGCAATCAAAATGTCAGAATTAAGCTTCTCTTACAGAACACTATTTATGCACCAATTTCTGAGTAAATATAAGCAACCATTACAAACATAACTGTTAAAAAAAAATATGTAATCTAGGTGAAGCTACAAGGTTTCCAAAACCTTTTCTGTAACACAAGTCGGAAGGACAGAATGAACACAAAGGAAGTTACAGCAAATATCAAAAGCAATCTTATCCTGGTAAGGACTTATCTTCATAACATGATGAGCTCCAGAAAACGTTTTGTGCATGGTAGTTGCCAAATATTTAGTACTGTTAAAGGGACATAAGCTTGCACTCAGCACTGACTCGAAATTCACAGAAATAGAAAGTTTTTCTTAAACTTATTTCCTTTCTTCAGTCTTTCTTCTACATGGATATCAGCGTGAAACTAGTTTAGAACTAAAATTTAAATAAATGGAAAATCCAAACAAACGGTTTAATCTGAGTGGAATGTGCTGTTGGCAAACAGGCTGCATTTAAAGCTAAACGTTTTGTTGCACCAAAACACCAGCAACAGGCTCAGCAACAAACTGCAATGGAAAAAAAACTTTCAGAAAAGAGGTTCTCCTCCTCCCAAAAACAAACACCATCCCCCCTTCTCACTCCCCCTCCCTCCCAAAAAAAAAAAAAAAGGCACACAGGAAAGGCTTTTTTAGAGCTTTAAATGAGTTTGCATTTTCAAGTTTGTTCCTCCTTTGAATAAATATCATATTATTCCACGTTTACTCCCTAGGAGTTAAGGAATCCTTGACAAAAATATTTGTCTCAGAAGAAAACTGTTTAAAAACAATTAAATAGCAAGCAGGAATATCCCAGGGAGGGAAACTTGGTGAAGAGGTGGTTACACCTTGAGTCTCAAAGCTAAGCCCCACAGAGCCACTCAGCTATTTAGGCAGACAAAGGACCTGCCAGGAACCTGCAACCAAGAAAACTTTATTACTGACTCCAGAAGGCATAGAATAGTGAAAAAAGGTTACAATTTCTAATTAATTTACAAGGAAAAAAAAAACACATATTTTCAGAAGCAGTTTTCAGTGCTTTTCTATAGCACAGTGCCTGAATTGAAAGTAAGTTCCTGCAGTTGCACAGAAGGGAGACACTATCAGATTACACAAGTAGCATCACCTCTATTTTTAAAATACCAGCCCAGTGTATTTTGGGGTAATATTCTTGCACTAGAACACAACACTGAGTGATACTTTCAACCCAAAATTACATGAAAGAATAAGCTTGGTTTCTACATAAAGCTGAAGTAAGGAAAATGGTTAATTGTTTACTAGGTTTAAATAGAACTAAACCAGTTCACCTTCCCAAACCAACTTTTGGCAGTAATCTAACCTAAGCTTTCCAGAAGGAGAAAAAAAAACCAAANGACAAAGGAAAAAAAAGTTAAAGTCACTGAAAACATCAGGAAAGCAGTAAACAAGAAAAAACACCACCACTTAACTTATTGGATTTAATTAATTTGTGTAGCTTCAAGTGAAGATTTCCATGTTTCACTTGATTTCTGAAGAGAGACCTAAGCTTTTCCCACCCTCCAATCCCTCTCAAACTGTAAACAATTTACTGGAATAGAAAACCATACTGACAGCAAACCATATTTTTGGAAATTTAAACACTCAGTATCCACAGGAAAATATAATCAAGCTTTCAAAACTATTTTTTCTGGCCCACAATGGTATATTCAGTACTTTTCCACTATGTTTATTTCAAAAGGAGAAACCCTGACCTGAATAAAAAGTCAAGAGTAAGATGACAAAACAGCAAGTATTTCTTCAGTGCTTGCTTTGCACTTGTCACAGTAAGACAATGTAATTTTCTCTGAAGTAATATACTTTGGTTAGGCTAAGAGAAGATACATTATTTTACATAACCTAGACATCCACACTTTTTTTTTTTTACTTAATATTGTATGCTAATTTACAAAACATTCCAAAATCTTAGTGCTTTTCCCTTTGCTTGAACATCTCAAGATACATAAAATTTCCCCATTTGTGAGCAAAAAGCATCCAAATGTATGCCAAGAGCCCAAAATGAAGACAGTTATTTTTAATATTATAATATATGTATATTATAATAATAAACAGGACAAACAAAATATATGATGAAAAAACCCAAAAAAACTATAAATAAATTGGCTTTTTGGAAACTTAGAGCAGAACTTCAAGGAAAATCAATGGAGGGAGGGGAAGGATCACTCTACCCATACACTATTAGTGTCAGAGCAAGAAAATTTCAGATAGAGACCTAAGCTGACACTAGAATATGAGTGTAGACTGGAAAGGATCATATCCAGTTATGAGTTGAAATGAACAGCCAACTTCTAAAATTACTTCTAGAAAGAGAAGCAGAATCAAAAGAAAGTTTAAAAAAAATCTAAAAAAGAGCTTGTGTGACTTAGTGACTGCTAGATCAGGAGAACAGATGCTATTATTTACAAATTGCATTCAAGCTGAAGCACTTCTGGTTTCTACAAATCTTTAGGTATTAGCTCCTATTAAAAAAAAAGACAGGAAATAAACCTTTTTTAACTAAGCCACCAATGTACATCCTATAATTACTTACCTCATTACTAAACAGTAAGAGAAAAGGAAACATTTGTGTTTGATTTTTTCAGTTTTAAAGCACTTCAATGCAGACAAAAAATAAATATCAGCCAAGATATTATCAAATGTGTGCTTCATGCTTCATTTCTTTTGAAAACAAAAATTCCAGTTATGATATCCTGAAAATCAATTCAGCAGAATCACATAAACTTATAAATTTACAGATCAAGTAATTTCAAACAATTATAAGAAAAAGTTGACTAAGCAAAGCTCGCTTCCATACAAGAATGGCATACTGCTAGTATGCAAAATTATGGAGAGGCTCCAAGCACAGAAACAGTATTAGAAGTGCCCCAGATACCCCCCTTTGCATCACTTTGGGAACCTCCACTGTTTTCAAGCAACTCCTTATTCCAACCAAAGACATTCCCAAGGTCAGGCAATTCTGCAGTTGACAAGCTCAATGATAGAAAATTTCCCTTCATCTCTCTCAACAGACTGAAGCCTTAAGAAAGGAGGCAAGTAGGCTGAAGGAGAGAAGAGGCAGATAAGGCCATCTAAGTTTTATTGACAATTTAATTTTTTAAAAAATATGTTCACACCACTGCTCAGA
Organism: Pachycephala philippinensis; assembly: GCA_013397055.1. NCBI lineage: Eukaryota > Metazoa > Chordata > Aves > Passeriformes > Pachycephala > Pachycephala philippinensis. The sequence goes on from VWZT01004107.1 coordinate 702,445, forward strand.
ACATTCCCTGACATGTCAAGATTAATTCTTCTCCCTTAACATCTCCAGCCAGCCTCGTCCCACACACGTGGTACAGGCCTATCATCAGAACGTGTTTACAATAAATACTGCAGAGGCAGCAGAAGCTGTAAATAAGACTAATCATTTAAAAACATCATGTCATTACTTCAGTATTCTCTCTCAATATTGAGAGAGCAAGATTGCAAGAGCATTGAACACCACCAAAAAAGCCACTAGCAGACAGACGTTTTCTAAACTAGTGATCTGGTAAAGCAACACGTGGATTTTGAAGGGAGCACCCTACAATGAATAATTAAATCCATTCCATCCAGTGACTGGAAGAGACAGAACATACTTTTGCTATGAAGTGAACCCACAAAAAAGGATGTTTTAATTCACTTTATATAAGAGCACTATGGGAAACAGGAACTGATTTGGATATTGGCATTGTGCAGAGATTAATCAGCTTCCAGATGGCTCAGATTCACCACCACCAGTGAGGATACCATATTTAAATTGTTAAGCTTGAACAGACTTGAAATTTCAACTGAGACACCTTTCCATGGTGGCTGACCAACAGTGAGAATCGCAGGGGAACATCCCTATCATGCACAGTCAAATTACCCTGGACAAAAGAAATCCCACGACCTAACAGATCTATCTGCCTAGCTACAGATCTCAAAGTTCTCTGAAGAAAATTACTTGTGTTGTACAAGAAGGCTAAAAAAAGACTTTAGACAAAGTTATAAAGTCATTTACCAAAGATTACACCAAAGAAGATTATAAAGATCTGGAAAGTTAGCCAGTCTTCCATAATACCACTCATCGGGATAAACCATTTGGGAGCAATGAGCATAACTTTCACCCTTATCATTCTTAACAAGTGTGCACCACAGAGCTCAGGCATGGAGCACTCACAAAGCAAAGAGTGAATTCTTATGTGAGTTCACATTGCCAGAACAAATACAGCCATGAAACAGAAAAGTAACTCCTATTTTATCCTTTATGGATGCACACAGGGGAATTACCTCCTCTCCTGGCAGAGGCTTTATTTGTCCTACCACAGCAGCAGAGGAAGAGGACACAATGTCTGCTTTGGCTGTGACTAGAAGTCTTCCCATCCCTTCTGGATGCTCACTTAATTTAAACCATACAAGTGTTTTGCCAGAATTTGGAAAGGAAGGATATTCCATTCCCTGTCCTCTGCCAAGCAAGCCTAGATCCCAATCAGTGCCTCAAGGTTTTAAGACAAGAAGATATATTTGGCTGCTGACATGACCCCTCTCTTCTGTGCCATAACAACCCTTGGCAAACAATGGAATTCTGATACATTTATCCACTAAAGCAGAAGGCCTGAGAAAAGAAAAGAGGTAATCATAACCCCCTCCTCAAGCCCACCTGATGCTTTTATGTATGAGACAGGTTTCAGACCATAGGTTTGAGCACTATTTGTCTGGTAAATACAGTCTTGAAGACCAAAGGGAAAGGACTTAGATGGTGCTTGAAGTCCCTCCAAGCACTTACCAATACAAAACACAGAAAAAGAGGCTGGAAAGAAAAATCATCCAGTTAGCAATGTCTGCCTTTCCCAGGGAGAGATCAAATACGCACCTAGTTCTCGCCTGCTGTTTAAGAACAGCTGAGATCTAGTGATGAACATGACTGGATAGTCTACCCTAATATTGAAATTTTCCCCAAATGTCCATCTGGAATTTAGATCCATTGTTCACTCTAGCTCATGTTTTCTTTGTTTTTGCAGCAGTCTTTTCATCCCCATTTCTTTGGGAACATATTACCTTAAGCCTCCTTTTAGCCAACCATACCATCACTACGCACTTCAAACTTTCTTCACAAAAAAGCCCAAAGGACTAGAAGATATGATACAAGCTCATATTAAATATTAAAATAATTTTAAATTATATGGCTGCTCTCCAGTATTCTTACTCTCCCTCCCAGCTTGTAATCTGCAATTCAACAAAGCACAAAAATTTGTTAATCAAGACTTTGCTGGAGAGGACCTTGTAGAGCCTGTACCGAGTACTTGTTACCTGGCCGCCCTTGCCTTCTGGGGATGGTTTTCCAGCTAATTTCACTCACTAAAGCGTAGTTTATAGATCACAATTCCCTAGCCTGTTAATAAGACTTTCATGCAAACATTGAGGACTCCAGTATATCAACCTATTAACATTACAGAATCTCTCTGCACCACAAGGCCTGTTACTCCAACACAGAAGTAGTAGCAATGCTGGATTTGAAAGAATTTATCCTGGGTAAGTCTGCTTTGGCTGTTGTTCAACTTCTTTTCGTGGGTACTAAAAATGTGTTCCAGCACCGGTCCGGTATTTTTTCTTTGAGATACAGTTAAAATCCATCAGCTTCCTCTTCATTCCATCCCCTTTAGCCCACACTGAAGAGGTATGCTCCAATTAATCTGAGTCTGCTACTTCCCTCCACTATCTCAAAATTGCAATCCACTACATGAGATTGCTTCAGCTAGTCGGTTTTTTTAAGCACCTTGGAATTAATTTCATCAGGCCCTACCAGATTGAAAATCTGTTGTTTATCCAAGCAGCCTGCAGGTTTCCCCCCCACCCTCCAGCCTAGGAAGGTACTATTTATACTTTTATCATGGCTCTTGACTACACAGGACGGATCAACCGTTTCAGAAAACATTTCAATCACCTCAGCATTATCTGTTAATCCACTAATCTGTGGATCTTTTATTTCTTGCTTTCTTCCAATATTCATTTTAGCTACACCTCCTTATGTTTGTGACCATCCTAGCTTTATTCATATATCTTTGTGCACTTTGCATTGTCAGCAACAGACTCTTTCCCATTTTCCGTATGTTTCTTTTGTTTACATCAATGAAAAGATCAACAGAGAGCGGAGTTCTTTTTCATTACTAATTTTCCCCTTCAGTGCAAGTGTTTGGTATCATTACATTACTTCTCAAAGAGGCTGAGATTGTTTCTTCCTTATATTTGCCCCCAGTCAAGCTCTGCATGCCGAATTCTATGCTTTTTGACATTTATGGGTTTTATTCTGCTCTTATCTTTTATCCTATGTAGACTAGCATCTTGTTGTACCTGCAGAACCTGCCCTCCATCTATGTATTCTCATCGTTCATATAAAAACTATTTTCATGAATTTACATAGCCATGGAGAGCAGTTTGTTCGGCCGAGTTTTCTCCATTGGATGGTTACAAGAGATTTTAATTATCAAATCTCATCCTTTCAGTGATTCTTCTCCAGCTACAGACAGACACCTTGTACTTATACTCCAGTCATATACATCTAATTGATCCAATTGAGGCTGGCAGAAGACTTTTAATGAGCATGTGTTTAGACATTCCACTGCTGTTCTTTCCCAATATATTTGTGTTGGTGTTCAGACACCCAGCACGCTGGGAGGAATGACTCTTTATTCTGCAAGGTCATAGGCACTATGCTAGAAATATGTGCAAAATACCCCATGAGCAAGAATTTATCAAAAACCTGTGATACATAGTTCAGGTTTTACCTCAAAAACTATCAGTCTAACATTTTCAAATGCAAACGCTGAAACTGTTTTCACTTGGTTAAAGCATTGCAATTGAAATATCTTTAAAATATTTTTAAAATTATATATTGAGGTCAAAGTGGCTTTAGGAACTTGCTTTTATTAATAAAAGTAAAAATGTTTTAATTAGGAAAAAAGGGACTAGTTTGCTGACACTGTCTTTGTAATAACTCTTACAAAAACAACTTGTCTATTCTAAATGGGAAAAATAGATATATTCTCTTAGGTGAAAAAGTGTATGTTATGAGATATGAGTATATATCCTACAATGAGAAACTCATTATCCTGAGTATAAGTCAAATCAACAGGAATTTATGTTAAGCAATAACTAATTTTATAGGTTCTGATACAAGCATCATTATTTATTAGTAATGCTATTCATTAATACCAAAGAAGAAAGCTGCACACTTAGCATTTTGCCATATATCAGAGGGATTTTTATCCAGGGGAAAAAACCCCCAAAACATAACAAAGGCAGGCTTAGAGGGATGCCACGCTGACACAGGCTGCTGCCAAGCCTGCAGCTTACACCAACCTGCTCCAGACACAAAGCTGCAAAAACACCAGGAGCACAGTTGCTCATGCCTAAATATTTGCTGACTGCCCCAGCAGGCAGGAGGGCACTAACTCAAAGAAAGAAATAGCAATCAGACCACATGGAAAACTCTAATCTTCGATTTCCTCACTGATTTATGCTGGAAGCAAATCTGAAAGATGAATAAAGCACATTTTACAGTTCTCCATATTGAGGCAGCTGGGGTGGGGAGGGATAAAAATAAATGTATCAGTCCAGGCTCAGACTTCTAGTCTGGGTTGGACCATCCCAAGGGAAAGAAAAAGAGGGGAGCCCCAGTTCACAAAAGAACTTTTGGGCTCAAAGTTGCCTCTCCTGCCCTGGGCTCTACGTCATTTAATAACTTTAGACAGCATTATGGTACATATTGATGTGGACTTCAGTATTGTTTCAGATCCCAAAACAGGGAGATAAAGTAATACAAGTGCTGATGCTGTTCTGAATGGGATTTTACATTTTTATGTTACTAAGCTATTTACCTTTGGAAGCACTGCTGAAAGCCACAAGTTGTATGGAGTGATAAGATTTAATTTAATAGTTTGCTTTATCTGCCATCTTCACTGCAGAGATCTGAACAAAATTCTTCTTGGTCATGTAATCAACAGAAAACCATTTCATGCTTGCCAATAGTCCTCAGCATCCAAAACGGAGTACTTGCATTGGATTATTTCTCCAAAAAATGCAGATCCAAAGATTACAATGAAAATTTTCATTTACATGTACAGACACAAAAACTAAGATGTGCCACTTTAAATTCATAAAATATAGAATATTTCTCCCTTAAATCTATGCTCCTGAAAAGTTACAAAAGCAGCTTTTAAAGATTTTCTTAAAATAATGTTATATTTGATTTTATTTTGCTTAACCTGTTGTTAAAATTTTACTGTAGCTTGTGTGTGTACAATTGGTTTCACAGCTATTAAACCTTTCACACCCATGTTTATTAATCAAGCCTGCAATGACCAGGGTATCTGAACTTGCATTTGCTGTATAAAGACAGACATTTTCTGCCAGAACTTTTCGGCCTAGTTAAAAAAAAAACTAGTAACAAAGTTTCTAAACCAGACTTGTACTGGAACAGGCCGCTAACTTCAAATACATAAAAACCCAAAAGGGAGTCATCAGGTCCTGTATTCTGACCTCCCCCCAAAATTTAGGTGAGAGATCACCATCTGTTTGGCCTTTGAATAGACTGATATCTTGAACCTGACAAAAACAAGTCCTCCCTTAGCAGTCAGATACAGGGACTCATCATTCTCACTGGTAACAGACTCACTTCTCATATGAACCTTTGACAGGGAAGATGCCAGATTAAGTTTTCAACTTAATATTCAAGTTTGGGGTGCTTGTTTGTTTCACTGGCTTCAGTTTTTAAAGAAAAGCTGTCAAGTTTTTCACTTAGACCATGTGAAGCCATCAGCTCTGATAAAACCTGCTTCGAGAAAAACGCCCCACACAGCCCAAACTGTGTAAAATAAGTTATACTGTATTTATCACACTGCACACTACTGAGAAGTTAGACAAAATAAACAGACACTCTTTAAGCTCAAGTAACGCAAACCCAGAATGTGTTTCCATATATATGGTAACATATAATGTTTTTTTATGTTATACATATGTATGTATATAGTGTATAAATTATTATATCTGTAATACTTTCATATATTATTATTATTTTTTCCCTGGATTTCCCTATATCGACCTGTTAAAGTTTAGGGAGAAAAAGCACAATAGTGGGAATCAGGCAGCTATCTCCAAGTACAGCTCTATGTATTCACTTGTGATTAAAAGAAATACCCGAATTTCCTTTTCCTACTCTGCAGCAAGTAGTATTTTTAGCAGTGCTGATGGACCCGTTGATACAAGAATTCCAAGACCTGCGCAAAAACCTGAGGTGAGCAAGAGAATCGCAATGCAAGTAACTATAATTAGACTGTAAGAGTGGAAGAGTACAAAGTAACATTTATTTTTGTTAGCATTAGGTCAGTAAATGTAATCCTCTATTGGCTGGGCTGCCTATGAGCTATGAAAAAAAAAATTGTTTGGATCCTATCGATTCCAGTGGAGAAACTATTTACCAATAAACAAAAAGAAGGGAATTTTGACAGGCTCCGGCATAATAACGTTGAAGCTCACATGGCTTTTAAAAGCTGCAAAACTTCCCATTTATATTTTCAATTGGCAACCACTAATGTTAATACCCAAATCCTTCCTGCTTTTCTATTAAAACCAACCTGGTAATACCACAGCACTGGTCATACAGACTGAAACTAGAGTGTTAAAATTGTCATTTTAGTGCTTCCTTGGGGATGCCCCAACTTTCCAACCATTCAGTGCCAAATCCTCTCTGCTGGATTACACTGAAAGACTTCACGCCTTTTCACAGAATGGTTAGGGTTGGAAGGGACCTCTGGAGATCATCCAGTCCAACCTCACTGCCAAGGCAGGGTCACCTACAGCAGGTGACACAGGAACGCATCCAGGTGGTTTTTGAGTGTCTCCAGTGAGACCTTCCCCCCCGGCCCTTCTCCGCCGCCTTTTAATAACGCTTTTCCAAATGTTTCTTCGGGGAGAGAGCCGTAGGGGTGGAGAGTACTTAGCACGTATTGATTGCACGAATAAATCTGACAGGGTGGATCAGACACCCGCCTCGTCGCACAGATGAAACCCGAAGGTGCCCTGCGTGGGACGGGGCCGGGAGAGCCCTCGGCCCGGTCCCAAAGCCAAAGGGGGTGATCTGCCGCGCTCACCTGCACCCCGCTGAGGATCGCCTCGCTCTTCTCCCTCACGTCGGGGAAGGGGCACCTCTTGGACAGCATGAGCAGGCGGGCCAGCGCCTCGCCCAGCCCGTCGCGGGCGGCGGGCACGGGCAGCCCGTCGGCGGCCGCCCCGGAGGCGATGCTCTCGGCGCGGCGGAGCACGGCTTGCCCGATGGTGTCCAGGGCGGCGTCGCGGGCGGCGGCGTCGCGGCTGCACAGCCCGTCCCAGCGCACCTCGCCCTCCCGCTCCTCCATGGGGCCGCCCGGCCGCAGCTCCCCCG
>VWZT01004107.1:709777-738365 GCA_013397055.1 Pachycephala philippinensis
GGGGCCGCCACCGACCCCCGGCAGTCCCCTCACTCAGGGTTGGGGGGAAATAGCCCCGCCCAGCACGGGGAGCCCGCATGACAGACACGCCGGTTAGCCAATCGTCTTCCAGCGCTCGTAGCCGGGGGGCCCAATCGCAGTGGGGAGCGGCCGTGCCAGGAGGGGGTGCTGGGATATGTAGTCGGGCCGAAAGGTGGTCCTGTGGCCCTCGCGGGGGAAGACTACGTGTCCCGGCAGGCGGTGCGAGGTACGGGGGAACTACGTGTCCCGGCAGGCGGCGCGGCGCACGGCCAGGAGCCTGCCGGGGAAGGGGCAGNNNNGGACAGGGAGAGCGTTCGCAGTGGGACGCGCGCACGGTACTGCCGTCATCCTGTTTGTTAGGCTGTGGGGGGTTTTGCGATCTGTCGCGACAGGTTATGGAGCGCCGATGGCTGGCGGCAGCCGGGGGTGAAGCAGTCCCCGTAGCGGGTTTGCCTCAGAGCTTTGCACCGGCAAGCACTTAAACATGCACGTGTTGTAAGCGACCGCGAAAGCGTGCCAGCGGCGGAGCCCGGGATGCAGCCAAACTCAGCGCGTCAGCGGGAAGGGAAAAACTGTCGGTGCTGGTGAAACGCAGTCCCGTCATCGCTTGGGATAAAAGAGGGATGGAGGAGGAAATCCCCGGAATATTCACATTGAGCAACAGTTCCGCGGTGTTTTTATTCAAGTTAATCCAAGGGGATTTTTTTTTTTTAATCTCAGTTGTGCAGGGACTGATGAACCTGGAGAAGAGAAGGCTCGGGGGGAAATCTTACCTGTGTATATATCCGTACATTTAGATGTACCTGGAGGGAAGGTGCAGTGAGGATGGAGCCAGGGTGTTCTTGGTGGTGCCCGATGACAATATCAGAGGCAAGGGGCTCGAATTGAAACACAGGAGGTTCCCTCTGAACATCAGGAAGCACGTTTTTTACTGTGAGGATGACCAGGCGCTGGCACAGGTTGCCCAGGGAGGTTGTGGATTTGCTATCTGTAGGGATACTCAAAAGCTGCCTGGACACGGGCCTGGGTAGCTGTCTCTAGGTGGCCCTGCTTGAGTAGGGGGGTTGGACCAGGTGTTCTCCAAAGGTCCCTGCCAACCTCAGTCATTCTGTGATTAAGTGTAATCTGCCACTAAAAAGGCTGGTATTGCTGTTTCCCTTGCTTTTCCTGCAGGGAAAAAAAAAAGGTGCTGTTTTTGATAAATTTTAATTTTCAGCCAAGTCAGTTCCTTGATCCAGTTCACCTCTTGGCAGAGAAGAGGAGAGGAAAACAAGGGCAGAACTGTTTGCAGCTGTCACATTGAAGCAATCATGAAGCTATGATTTTGAGGATACAGAAAGGCAAAAGAATACTTGGGAGTAAATTAGAAACAGGACACTGGGCCTATATAAGGTCTTGCATAATTATTTTTAGCTTCTTACATACACATTTCCTACTCTAAAATTCAGACCTCAAAACTGAAGGTAAATGCAGAACAAGCTACTCTTATGCCACAGAAAGACACAGAAAGCACTTCTGAGTCCAGGAGCAGAGCTTGGGCTGGCTCACCAACACCATCCATCAACAGCTCTTTTATTTGTAAAGAATCTGGTTTCTTCATCTGATAACGCTTTGTTTTCTGAAACTGTTTCTTTAAAACTTGCATTTACCTGTACCTTCCAAGGAAGACCAGTCTCTTTTTTCCCATAAAATCCTTTCTGCAAGGAGACTGCATTGCCATTGTTCAGTAGGGTGGACAGGCCTGGACTGCTTCACACAGCTGCTTCCTCCAGGCCTTTGGCACCCTTGTGAACAATGTATCTGCTGAAATCATCACTACCTGTAATAAATATGAGTCTTGACTTCTCTAAGCATTCGAGGCCTCCACCCATCATAACTGATGGGTTCAAAGAAAATAGTTCTGCCAGTGCCTTTTATGTTGTTGGAAGCTTTTTCGTTTGTTTTGTTTTTACATTAGCTACCACTTCAGCTTCCCATCCCAGTCTGTTGTCACTCACTATGGTCTCCCATTTTCCTGTGAATGGGCATGTCACATCTGTTTGCTTTATTTCTTTCTATATTTTGATCTCCAGAAGTTGGCTAGATCTTATTTTTCCCATCATGAGTTGTTGGGTGTCTCTGACAATGGCTATGTACGTCCAAGATCAGTAGACTGAACCAGAATCAGAACTGGAGCTTTGGTGTTTTAGACTTTGGTACAGCTGTATTCACACGCTGAATGCTAAGATTGATTGAAAGTCACAGTACTGCCTTTTATCTTTTAGAAGCTGTTTTTTCCACTGGCTCCAAATGAACTCTGGCTACAGGAAACAGATTGTGAAACTGGCTCCAAGGCCTAAGCTTCAGATTTCAGCCCTTTGTTTTATAGATTTTAACGTAGTACTTAGGGAATAGCGATGAGGATGGCTTTATTTTTTTCCAAACCAAATCTCTGCAGTTTTCTGATACCAGGTCAGGCTTCTTTATGCACTGCAAGACATTGTGGAAATCAAGGTCAAAGGCTACCAGTGGAATTAATCAGAGCCCGAAGTTAGGGGAATGTGTTTGTTTGATTTGCGTGTTCACTGACTGAAGTTAATATGCTTGTTTTTGATCCCTAAAGAATGGATAAGAGAGGGGCAGAATTATGAAGGAAACAATCTGGCAACTCATCCAGAATTACAGCAGTTGAGTTTTCAAAATGATAAGCTGAAGAAAAACAAATTTGTGGCTGTTTTAAACCTCAGTATTTCCTTCCTTCATGATTTATCAACTTCCTTTTTTTTTAAACTAGATAAGGACTTCTATAGCCATGACATCCAACAGCAGAATTGTTTCAAAATACAATATCTAGTAATTGTATTAGAGTGTTTTCTAGGATTTAAAATATATTATATTTACTTTTAAAAGTGTATTTCCAGTATGTCACAAAAGAGCACTTTACTCCAGAATGCATTTAGTCAATATACTGAAGAACTAATAATAACACAGTAAAACTTGTGCAGTCTAGAAGGAACTGCTTTGTAAATTACATTCCTTCAACTGTTTTCCTTCACACCTGGATTTGTTAAGGCTTACTTCATTCCAATTGCTAAACACCTAGGACGGGATGACTCTCTTCTAAAAGTTCACCCTCCCTTTTTAGACCTGGGTTTTGGCATGTTGCCACAATAAATGGCACTCCACAGTAAAATGCATTTTTCTTCACAGCTACCCTCTGAGAAAACAAAGTTCTGTGACTCCTGTTTTGCAAAGAGACACCAAAAAGCCAGTACTCCTCTACTGCCTTTGAACCCAGGCTCAAGCTTGGTGTCAAGCCCAAACCATTCTATTTGGGAGAAGATGGGGCCTTTTTTTCTTCTCACCATGTGTTTGTACATCTACTATGTTCTGGCCTATTATGTGTTGCAGGTGTACGTTTGCACCAAACCCTGCCACCCTGCCTCCTTAGAGGTCACAAACGCAGCAGGGATGGGTAAATTAGACACCAGCTTGTTCTTAGGAGACCAAATCTTCCATGCAGAAAGTCTGTGGAATAGTTTATGCTGGAGAGTGGGTTGCTTTGAGAATAGCTGAGCTGTGATGTACCAGAACTACAGGCCTCTTAAAGTCCTGCTGTACTTTGCCAGCTCTCTGACTACACTCCACTTAACGGTGTAAATGTAAACTGAAACACAGAGGACGAGGAAAACAGTATGGGTAAACTAAAAGTGCAGTTCTGAAAAACTCCTCTGAGCAGCCACCTGAACTCTTGTTAATCTGTTTCTGGATAGAAGTGTTCAGAATTGCCCCAAACTGTGCATCTTGGAACCTGTCTCCCCTTTGTTCCCATTTGTGATCTAGGAAGTAGGTGGAGCAGCTCTAAGAGAGGTCCTGCTGAGTGGAACCTCTCCAAGCCCAACAAGTCAGGTTCTTCTGTTGTAGCCACAGATGGCTTCAGTGCCTGGCAGTATTTGGTAGACTGCTCACCTTCAGTACAGTAACCCAGGAATTAAAGAATTGCCTTTCAGCTCAAAGGCATTTACATCAACACCTCCTAACTACCAGGAGAGTATCCCAGGTGCTCAGGAGAATTGCAAAATGGAAGGGAAGCATTCATCACCTCAGTTGATGAATTCGTGCCCTATTGGAAAGGATGGCAAATGTGTGGCACTAGTGTGAACTAGAAGGAAGGCAACACAGGGAGCTGTAGGCATTTATTCCTGGTTTCTGATAAGTTTTCCCAAGCCAGTGCTGTTTTTTATCCAGGAACTATTTACTACAAAAGTGCATAAATTAACCCTAGGACTCTGTTTTGATGATTGAACTAGATGAGAGAGACACCTCCTTGTTTTACCCTGCATTTTGCCTCAGCTGCCTTGTCCTTGTTTGAGACTTACATGCTTTTTGGAACAGGGTCATAACTTCAAACGAAAAGGTGGTGACTCCCTGTTTCCTTCCTGCTCTTCCTCCTCCCAGTCTAGCATGGTGGTCAGGGATGAGGCATGAATGCTCCTCAGGAACTCTCACTTCCCGGCCAATGCTCTGACCACTGGGTAGCAGCACAGAGAAGGTGGACACCGTTTCCTCCAGCTGCACTTTAAAAGAAAAGGAACAGTGCTCATTGGGAATTTTGTATCTGCTGACAGCCCAAAAGGCCCTTTAAGCACCTTTGGCAGGCTGTTAACATCGACCTTGGTGTTTTCCAGCAATAACACAAAGAAAAATGCTGTGACCAGCAGCCGCATGAAATGAAGTCACAGAGCAGAAAAGCTACAGGGACTCTTTATTCATTGTTTTAAAGAACAGATTTTGGCACTCGCTGCCAGAAGAGGACTCCAAATTCTGAGTCCAAAGAAGATAAAGGTGCCAAGCACCAGGGTGGGACTTCACACACTTCTGTGTTCATAGAGTTTCCTCACCCCAAACTGAAGCTCTTGTTAGCTCCTCACTGAGCACGCTGCTTGTTTTGCATCTATACCGGCATTTCTTTTACATGCAGGGAATTGTAAGCATGTCATCACCGCACTCAGCCCCGAGGCTGAAAGGAACATCAGTCCCTTATCAGTCCCATCCTTCTGATTTATTAAGGTCACACAGAAAGGCAAGAATTGAAGTCAAGAACCTAGAGATCCAGTAAACTTCATTGCATTAAGAAACTACATATAGTTAATAGGGAAGAAACGCCTATTAAAAACTTTATAATCAATTGAAGTTAGTTTTCTGCCTGCAACATTGTGCAGGATTTTGTAGCATCTTACTCAGATTTTCTTTTTCTGTGTCTCCGAAATCAAGCAAGTTTATATTATGCAAGTTACAGATTATATTAAACAAATAATGGCTTTGACTGTTTTAAGTCTCCCCAGGCAACTTGGGGCAAAAATAGTGATAAAACCATTTCTGCATTTTTGAATACTCATTATACAATATGATGTACAAACTATTTGGCATTAATATCTAGGATATTGTGCCTGTTCAGGATGTGCAATGTGGATGTGTTGGAATTGCTATGATTATTCTGAGTCGTGTAAACAGATGATATTATTTAAAATTATTCTTCAACAACATAGGTCTCCAAAATAAGATTGAGGAGTTTCTCTAACTCAGATCTGCTTGCAATTTTTCTGCATATTAAAATACAACTATTTCTAACAAAATATGATTTTGGGAATAATTTCTTGCCTGGAGTGAAACTTATCTTTTCCTGCTAACATGTTTTTTTTTTGGTTTTTTTTTGGTTTTTTTTTTTTTGGTTTTTTTTGTTTTTTTCTTCTCATTCTGTTTCTTAGGCTGCCTGATGTACAAATGCAGAATGAGGTTTTTGTTCCTTGCCAGGTGCCTAGCTATCAGTAGCACAGGAATATATGAAAAAAATGTAGGCGTGGTAGTTGGTAAAAAGAGACAGATCCTATGAATAATTACCCTCTTTGTGTTTCTCTGCTCATCCATGTCAAGCTTTTATGGTTATCTGTCTAAAAATCTACCTCCTACTCCATCTTCAGGTTAAAGGATGTTGGATGAAGAGACTGACACTTTCCCTGAGAAAGTATTGGTGAAAACAGAAGTTAACTTTAAAAATAAATTCCAAGGCAACGGTGGGGACACAATCTGTGTGTTTCATCTGCCTAGAGGGCAAGTTGCAACATTCAAAACCATCTTTCAATAATACCATTAAATATTTGAGACATAAAAGGTGAAAATTATCATGCAGTAAAAGTGTTTACTGTGAATGAGTCAACACCTGCAATAATCACCCCCTACCTTCTTACATTTCTTCACTATAATTGTCATTTCAACCCACCCTTATATTTACCCTGCCCTACCCTAATATGCCTTTTCTTTTTTGCATTTGCCTTTCTAATATCTAATTATTCTGCCTGTGCACAGGTGCAGTCTTTAATACTGGAGTCAGTTGCCCTTGAAAACCTTCCCTTTCCACAACAGCAAAGCCTTTCTTTCTTTTTTTGTCAAGGGTCTATAGCCAAAGCTAGTAATTTCTTCCTGCCTTCCCATCTATCAGGACACACTGAGCTAAACAAACTACATATGGAAGACAGTGTGATGGCATCAGCAGGAAATAACAGTGGACAGAAAAAGTAGCATTTTACATTCTTCATGTAAAGAAGAGAGAGAGAGAACTGAGGAGAACACCTTCAATTTCCACATCACTGCATACTAAGGGCAAGCAGCATCTGTTGGAACTGGATCTTAAGTATAAAGGGAAGAAATTTGATAGTTATTCTTGTTGGGCGGGGGGGGGATGGGAAATGGGAATTTTTACTTTGAAAAAATCCTAGCTTTTTATGCTAGAAGAGGGAGTGGAAGAAAAAGAATACCAAATGGCAAAGGGCAAGGAACAAAGCTATAGGATCATGTAAATACAATAAAGAAGAGATGAGGGACAAAACCCAAATGTAACAGAAGGTACATGAAAGAAGAGGAACAGAACTATGGGTGATGTGAGGAAGTAATCGCTAAGTATATTAGTGACCATTTAGAATATTTGGGTTTTGTTTGATGCTTATTACAAAAAGATTATGTTTAATTACTTTGGACTGATTAAAGATATAGAAATATAATTATTTTGATAGCACTGTCTTACAGGCTAGATGTTTTCATGCTAAGATAGGAATTATTACTAGATAGGAATTTGCAGTCTTGCTCCTCTGAATGCCTAGTTCAGTTATCATCTGCAAGTACAGGTTAAAGCAGTTTGCACCAGCTTGATTTTTCCACAAAGTGTTGATTGTGAGTGTATCATGTACTTTTGGATGAAGGCCCAATTGAATGAGGAATTTGGTCTGCTGTACTCATTGAAAAAGCAGCAAAAGTGTAATAACATTTTGACCCAAGTTTGCATGCTTGATACACTGCCAGGTTAGAATCTATTCCCCCAAAAAATATTTAAAAATCACAGGTTTTTCTCCACCAGATTTTTTCTTTGTCTTGTTCACAAAATATTCATGTAACTCATTCCATTTTCTTTCTTCCTCTTTTTTTTTTTTTCTTTTGGTTCTCTCTTTTATCTCTAGCAAACAGGAACTAGAAAAATATCTGTGTGAATGCTTAGAAGTTGAATGCTGACACAGCATTTAGGAGTCTTAGGAGTTTTGGGCATGTGTTGGGTTGTTTGTGGTTTGGCTTTTTTTTTTCATTAAAATGCCAGGTTTTATCCTACTTGACAGTACCTATGGTGTCATGAGAAAACAGAGAATGCTAATTCTTTTCCTTTTCTTCCAAGAATGAAAAACAATGATTGTATGAAAGTTCTGCATAACATTTGATATTCAGAAACGGATGGGCTTTGCTACAGTAGTATCAAAAAAGAGGCTGGGAACTTAACCTTTATGTATCTAGTTGTGAGAGTGCCAGTGTGTATCTCACAGTTTGTACAACAAACTGCCTCCCATGGATTTGTCTGTGTCAGTTTTTCAAAACACTGCCAGGTTCCTTAATTTCTCTAATAAATTTTTGCCGTTTGCTCTAAACTTATGTAAAGTGGAACTTGACGAAACTTAAAAAACACGTTGAAATGCTTTATTGATTCAGTGAGGTTTCACTTCCTATTAGTTTTTCAGCTGCCACCATTTCGTGTCTAACCCACTTAGATTAGAGGAGACACGGGAGTATTCAGTTACTTAGATATGTCCTGAGCAATGTCATGTGTTTGAGGCTGATTAAAGTGGTTGTGTCAGGATGCTAGAGACTGAGCGTTCCCAAAACAACAATGCAGTTTGCCCACATTATTTATTTCTTTTTTTTCTCTGTGGAAGGACTGTTCTTTGTCTGTTGGGAATAAGGCTGAGTGTTGCAGCATAGTTAGTACAGCTGACCAAGCTTTTCTCCCAGTTCTCAAAGGAAAGTGAAAGGGGAAAAAAATAAACCAATTTGGATTGTGTCACAAAAATGGCCTCTCGCATAAGCTTTAGCCAGCAAGGCTTGGCTCAAGTAGACAAGGCAGCAGCCAGAATTTTGGGAGCTTCTCGGTATAGCCTGTGTTGGGGCAGTTCTTTAGAACTTCTCCTATGTCACATAAACACTGCATCAGTCTTTGGTTCATCCGGGACTTTGTTTTCAGTTATCAAAAAAATCACTGTAAAATATGCGTGCCCAGTAGGTCAGGCCAGAAGACAGATGTCTTTGTATTTCTTTCTGAAAAATGCTTTGATCTGCTTTTTCTTTTTCCTCTTTGAAGGTGTTTTAACAGCACCTCTTTCTTTGGTTCTAAAAGGTTGCCCTCATAGCAGTTTGAATGAAGCAGTGTCCCTGTGAGATAGCAAACATCAGAGAATTTAGTGGAAGTATTCCTTACATTATCACATTCTTCATTTCATGTATATCTTTTGGGAGACTCTTAAGCCAGCATTATTCCCTGAGTCTGCTATAGTTTACATATGGAAAAAGCTTTTCCATATGCTGCTTTACAGTATGAGACGTAATTGTGTATGTGGCAAAATGTTTCTGGACTTTTCACTTCAGGAGACATTTTTTTAAAACTTTGTACTGATGTGGCTTTGCATTGGAGGGGAGAAACACAAAGGAGGGGAGGAGGAGGATGAAGAACTCATAAGCAGTCTTTCTGTAACACTTGGAATTTCAGTTGTGTTCAGTAATTCTCCACTGTTGGTATGCTTACCTGGGCCAGACTGCAGTAACTAAAATGTCAGTTGATTTTTACAACAACCCAATCCAGTACTCTGGCATTTAATGCAGGCCTTATTCAGCAGAAGTAAATAGAAACAGTATAAAGGTAAATAATATTAGTACTTAGATGCCTGTGATAAAATGGGAAATTCTCTATTTGTCTTAAGGTACCAAACTCCAGTTTGCTTGCTCTCTTCTAAGGCATGAAATTCACATATACAGGGATGGACCTGATGGTGGGATTGCTCCCCAGCATACTTTGTGCAAGCTCACTTTCAGTCCGCATGTGATGGTGAGACAAGGTCAGAAGTGGTCCCACTGAAGGGGCCAGCTCTTCTCATGCTCACACCCCAGGGATGAGCACTCCAGCTGCAGCAAGGTAGGAGGTAGGCAGAGTATTTGCATTAATGCAGTGCTGTCACAGAGCTAATGTGCTATGCCTGGCATCATGCACCATGCACAGGGTTGCAAATGTGTGGCACAGAACTCCGTGAGCCTCCTAACTCAGACCTGGAGAAAAATATAGCTGGCTTGCCCAGGCTGATGTTTAATCAGAACATTCCGAATTGGAAGGGACCCATGGCAAGCCCATGGGCATAACTAAGTTGCCCCATCCTTGACGCAGCCGGTGTTGGAACCAGTTATTTTGTATTCTTCTGGGTAAAATAACACCGGGTATCTGAGCATCGCTACTGCATCCACCAACACAAGCTGGGCCATTTCTCTTTGAAAAACCCAAAGGGCCAGTGTTGGCTCCAGATATGACCTGCACAACACAGGTGCTTCACCCTGCTCACCACAGCGGTGCAGGCTGCTGGGGTGGGAGTGAGGCATTTCTACCTTCTTCCCCTCCCCTCTGCATGTAACTGGGGTATTTTGTCAGCCTCTGTTTAATATGCATACTTCTCCCTTGGCTCTTGCCCAAACTTGAAGGAGTGCACTGCTTTCCTCAACCAAGGGCTTGTCTAAACAACGATGTTCTGGCTGCTTTAATGAGTGTTGTTCAAGTGCTAAATCCCCCTAAGCCTTGTGGAATTACATTAGTACAAACGTTGCTGTCTGGGAAGCAATATCTGCTTTAAAGCACCTCTCTAGGGCTCTGTACCAGGTGTCCACGGCAGCAGCAGCATGGATTAAGAGAGTGGTTTAAGCTTGCTGTATAAGACTTTAGAAAGCAAACCTGGTTATGATGGTTTTATAGAAGCTTAAATACTGGGGGGGGGGAAAGTTGATGGCAGGACAGTTGACGTTCAAACAGACGTCAAGCTACTTAATTATTTCCTGATCTGTTTCTTGTTGCAGTGGGCTGGAAGTGGCCAGGATGTTTAATGATGTCTTGCTGGTGTAGAGTGACCTGGTCCTTTTCCTGGCGCGCATCTCCTTGCCTGAGGTCTGCAGTGTTGTAGACATTCCTCTTGTGCAGTATGGTTGCTATTTACCTGCTAAGATATTAGGACTCGTCTACACCAGAGCACCTCTACCAGAGTAATTATGCTGACACAGCCTCAAAGCACTATAGCAACCATTCCCTCAGTGGCTTCACACCGCCTTTGTATCTGAGGAAGCTGTGGTAAAGCAAGGCGTCTGTAACTGTGTCTGCAGCAGAGTTTCTGCAAACACAGGTGTCTCGGTCCTGTGGTGTTTTCTTTCACACCCTTCGCTGAGCCTGTGCTCTTAGGAGCAGCTTGGGGAGTTCCCCCCTCCAGCTGGAGGGTTTGTATTACCCTCTGCTGTGCTGGCAAAGTTGTGGGGTTTTGTGTGGAAGCCCACACTGGATTAGTTGGATCACCACCACCAGGCAGGTGAGCTGGCCTCTTTCACTTCCCTTTGGTTTCACTTGCAGAACTAAGGGGGTTTTATTTCCCTTTCTGCCAAGTAGGTGTCCCCCATGCCCCCCCCCCCTTTGTATTACTGAGCTTCTCCACAAACTCTCCAATTTTCTGCTGCTTTATTCCCTCCTTTATTCATTATTTGCTTCGGATCACTGCCTTCCTTACAACTGTCCACAGACCCATCTCCTTGGAAACAGCAAAACTTGTTTATGTGAAAGTAATAAGGAAAGTAATTGATGTATAGCTGTGCAGGCATGTGGGGGAGCCATGTTCCACTGGAGGGTGTTGGAAAAGCAAGTCTCCACTTATGCTGGCTGACAGAAGGTTGGATGGTGTGAGCAAAAACCACCTTCTTCCTCTGCTGTTTCCGAAGTTGCCTTCCTTTATTCACAGCAGTGGTAGGAAACTTCTTGCCTGTGCATATGCTCATTTTTATGGACTTTTCTTTGCTAGTCTTTCTTATCACCAATGAGAAGGGGTTGAATAGCAGCAGGAAAATTTTCAAGTCTTGCTTATCTCTTATTTTTGGAACTCCATGCTGATGCACTGTGCTATGCCAGGATCATCTCTTCTCCTGCCTTGGCCCTGACCACCTCTGTGGCCACAGGACTTTCTCATCCATATTTTGAGGTTTCTGCTGCTCCCTGCTTTGTGCCTTTCACTGCCATTGCCCCTTGTGCTGTTGGACAAGGTCAATAGACCTGGCCAGCTGTTAAGGTCAGGTGTCCCTGGATGGTGTTTCCCAGTCCTTCAGGACAGAGGTAGAGAGGCCCATAAACAGCTTTTGTGGCCATAAATGTGGTGGGGTCACCAGGCTGGACCTCTTGCAAGAGATGGTGGGGTGCCTGGCTGGCTGCTGCTGCTGACCCAGCACTGAGAGCCTGTGGCCTGGCCTTGGGTAGGATGGCAGCGGGGCCCCATGGAAAAGACCTGTGGCACAAGGGTAGCCTGGATAGACCCCCTCTTTGGGACCAAGGCTGCTTGGAATGGTGTGACCTCGGGAGTGTTAGCACACAAAAGTGGTGGTGGTTGGGAGGCCCCAAGTCAAGCAAGCCCTGGCAAAGAGATTCTCATGTTGATGTCTCTGTGATGACAACTTGGAGGAAGAAAGAAGGATTTCTGCTTGCCTTCAGTTTAGTGCATACTTTGAAGAGGCAGTGTGGCTGGAAGATTATTTTTTTGGTTTTTCTATATGGCCTTTGAAACAGGCTGAGACCAGTGCTCCTGGAAACTTTTTGTGTTATTGAAAACTTTTTTCTCTGCTTGCCGCTCAGTGTGAATGGCTTTTCTGAGGATGTGCTTCATTAGCAGGCTCCAGTCTTTGTCTGTTTCTTCCTCCTGTTACTAGATACCTCTTTTGGGTGATTTTCTTGGGGGCTAACATCTGTAAACAGCCTTACCGAGCAGGAAGACTGTTCCAGTTGCATGCCTTGTATTTTAAACACACGTGATATCATAATTTTTACATCACTGAACCTTCAAGTAAGCTGTTTTTCTATTAGCTGAAGCTGTATAGACTCTTCACTTCTTACACGGTATCAAGTGAAATCTTGATACTACTCTGATAGGTAGCTGCAGGATGATTTCAAACTTGCTTTAACTTCCTTGAGGTTGTATTAGCCTAAAGCACTTTCTTCCCATTTCACTGTCCATGTCTTGCATATCAAGAAAAATTGCTATTTGACAGGGTGTGAACTGTCTTCAAATGTGCTTCTCATAAAATAAAGAATGTGAAAGGGTGGAACAGAAAGGGAATGAAGGAACAAGACTTAAAACATGCACCTAATAATGGAGATAATGCTGGGGATATTGCATATTAAATATCTTCCTGTTATCTCAACATTAAATGTGGAGAATTATGTCTTTATTATGTAATAATGGTACATTATTTGCCATATGTAATTTGGTTTTACATCCAAAAAGATGGGGAGAAGAGCACTAAGGAGGCTGCAAATGGAAACCTGATGTAAAACTTGGAATGCTTGCTCTGCAGGGAGCACTTAGAGTAAAGACATTGAAATCTATAAAACAGTTAGTAGAAAATGCTGTTAATACTTCGGTTTTAAAAGGACAAAAATCAGCATAAGTTATTAGAAAGTACCTAGAAAAACCTTGGGAAATTTTGGTCAGTCAAAGGAGGCTATGTTTAGTGTTATGAAAGACATTGTTTTGGAATTGCATTAAAAGACAGGATTCTTCTGGTGGGGTGTGGGTATTATTATTATTGTTGTTGTTGTTGTTATTATCATTATTATTATTATTATTACTTCTACTAGTATTTTTATTATTGTTTTGGTGCACACGATCTGGTTTGATACAAACAGAGCCAGGGACTGCCCAGTGACCTACTTTTGAAAAAGAGACTGTTAAAGAAATAATGGCATTAAATAGCTCTCTTTCTACAGGCTATGGATTCTGAATCAAAGCACAGTTTCATAGGAAGCTTTCTTCAGCCACCAGATCAGATGCTTCCTGCAGCCTTTGTTTATATAGAATCAAAGAAGTTGGCAGCTGCTGCTGGTGACAGGCCTTCTCTCCCAAATAACCAAGGTATAGCCAAAATATGTCCTTAAAATGGTCTTTTTAATTGTTCCATGTGAAATCTCTTGAGCAAACTCCCCATCCTATTTTACTGAGTTCAATGACTTGCTGCAGTTATCAGTCTGACATTGAGACAGGATGTATATGTGTCCTGAGGGAGTAGTCTCCCTGAAGTCATATATCTAGAATGGAAACCTCTGCAAGTCTTCTAACATCCTTGTAAACTTTGGCTTTGAAATTTGTTTAACTTAAAATCGTCAGACTTCCTCTGAAAGCAAAGGAGAATGCTTCAAAATCAGTAGAAGCAGTTCATGACTTCAAATACAGTAAAAAAAAAAGATCATTAGTGTGGTACACTGACTTGAAATTGGCTTTGCATTGTGCTATTTGACTCCTTCCAGCTTAAAATCACTTCTAAGGGTTTTTTTTTTTGCGTGGTATGTTTCCTTGGGAGAACTTCTGAACAATTCAGACTCACAGGAAAGTTAGCAGCATGAAGGTTAGTCCCTATGAAATATGGTTGTAATGTGCCTTAGTGGGTGACTGCTCTCTGGAGCTCACAAGGCAAATGCTCAGTGGCTTAACGTGTCTGGAGAGCCTGGGGAATCATGAGGATACCCATACTCAGACTTACTATCATGGACGACTTTGCAACGTTGCACAGACATAGCCTATGAGTGTGCATGTGATCACTGTTCTTCACTTGAAAAATCTATGTGTTCTGTAGTGACCTTATGTCATACAGAGTTTGGGCTTTTTGGATTACAGTGTTTAGTGTTATGTAGCTAAGTGGTTAAGGAAATATTTGGCATACCAACAGAAAGATGGAAAAGGTGGTCCCAGTTCATCTTTCTGCTTTCTGGTATTTGCTTTTTGTTTTGTTTTGAGTTTTCGTTTGCTGTTTGTTTTTTGCTGTTGTGTGGTTTTGCTTGGTTTGGGTTTTTTGGTTTTGGGTTTTTTGGTTTTTTTTGGTTTTTTGGTTTTGTAATGGGTCTATAATAAGATCGTGAAAGTTGTTAAGGAGGTAGCAATATTTGATGGTATTCTTTTGATGAGAGAGTTTGGAATAGAGAAGCTATCAATTATAAAATGTCAGAAAATAAGCTTGACTTGTTACAGAACATGTCTTAAGCTTCCACAGGTGTGTGTACTTTATGGAGAGCTAGCAAACCTTTTCTTATAGCTGAAATTGCAGCTTTTATTTTTGGTGTAATTTGACACATACTGATTTGAGGCTGAAAGCAAAATCCTCCAGACTTGTTCTATGGTTTAAAGAATCACCAAATACAAGATACTAGATGTTGAAACATTACCTTTGGAAACAATAAAGTATTTAACAATGTATCCTTTGCTAAATTGTCCCTTTGTATCTAATTTCTCCCCTGTTCTGAGCACGTTTTCTCTTTTTAATCTGTCCAGACCAGTTGCATTACACCAGAACTTGTGACCTCACTTGGATACCTATGTTCTTTCCTTGTATTTAAAGAGAAGCCCCAGGGTTTATTATATACTATTTGCCATGATTTCTTTGTGCTTGCTGCCATTTGGAGTGAAAATAGTTTTTTTCATAGGGCCAGAGCTTCATAGCTCAGCTATGCAGGAAACACATCCATTTTCTCCCATGTATGTTCTGCATATGTTACTGTACAGCTGGGGAATATAATTAATTTTGGGAGTGATCCTAGGAAGAAAATTTAGGTAGTATATTGTAATGTGAAGTGTTCTCTAATAATGATGATCATCATTGAAATAGGAACTGTTACTTAAGGTGTAGCTGTTGCATTGTTTGGTAGCTGTTGCATTGTTTGGTAGCTGTAGTGGCAGCCCTGAAAACTCTGCAAGAAAAAATCCGCCGTCTAGAACTGGAGAAGTCACAGGCTGAAGATAACCTGTGCAGCCTCTCCAGAGCAGCTGCTCAGTACAAGAAGGTCTTAGAGAATGAATCCTACGAGAAGGATGCAGCACATCAAGAACTGATGCAACAGAGGAAAGGTATTTCTTTGAGCGATAAGGTGTAGCCACAGCAACACTAAGACTGTATAATCCAGGGAGTGTTTTGTTTTGAAAAACTGCTAATTAATGCAGCCCCCTTTCATTTTTTGCTTCAGAACTGAGGAGGAACAGGAGCTTGATAATTGTGGATCAAGTTGAGGTATTTTTTACATATATCAACGAAGTATTGCATAAGCCGTAAAGCAATTTTAAAGACCAAGCATGTTTCAGGTGATATGTTTAACTCCTACAATAAGCAAGCAGCTGCTTACATAACACTGCTAACTTGAGAAAAGATAGGAAAAGAGAAGAAACCAGATTCTGGTTAGGTATCTGCTGATAAAAATCAAAGTAACTGCAGTGCTCATGCCTTTGGAATTCAAATTAGGGACTAGCTTTGAAAAAACATTTTGATTATATATAAAATACATTTTAACCACATGACTTGTTCAGACTAACAGAACTATTCTTGCCTGTTTTGAAGACAGAGAATTCCTCAATGAAATTACAGTGTGGCTAAATGTGTAGCTCCCTTTGCTGTACTGAATGTCTTGTTTCTCTGTGTAGATGCAAGTGTGCAGTTAAATGCAGCACAATCCCGCTGCTCCCTGCTGGAGAAACAGCTGGATTACATGAGAAAAATGGTTTACAGTGCCGAACTGGAAAAGAAAATTATTTTAGAACAACAGGTGAAGCCCTTTAGCATAATAACAAAGTAGTGATGTAGTTCGAAAGTATAGAAATGTGCAGGATCTGAAGTTTTTTGTGGCCATTGTTTTTCCTCAGCTCTGCTCAGGCTGCTAGCAAACAGAAGCAATTTACTCTGACTGATGACAACCATTCAATGAATTGTATGAAAAGCTCCCTGGGTGGAACTCCTAATGAGCAAAACCATGCTAATACTTGCACACTTGGTAGACAAAAAAGCTGCTGGAAGCTTAAGTTGTCTTTGTCTGCCTGGTATTTTTCATCACTTTGCAATTTAAAAAATATGGAATTTAAACTAATTAAACACCTTTACTGTGGTGTGGGGTGGTTTGGTGGGTTTTTTTGCTGTCTGAAACAATTTCAGTCAGTTGCCAGCTCCATTCTTGCTTATTTTTTCCAGGCTCAGCTTCAGAAAGAGGAAGATCAGAATCGGTTGGAACTGCATGCAAAACTTGAAAAGCTTGAAATGTTAGAAAAAGAATGTCTTAAACTTACTGCTACTCAGAGAATTGCCGAAGTAAGCATGCATGGAATGACAGTCTGAAAGTCATTTGGTATAACTTTATGGCATACTATTAATAGTACTAAGTTTTGCAAAAGTTACCTCTGTTAAAGCATACCTGACTGAATGCCACCTTGGCTTCATGTGCATGAGTCTTTTCAGTCTGGGCTTTAAAAATTCCTACAGTCCAGTTTTATCCCCACGTTACAGTTGCGAGCTCCTTCAGACTTCTGATTCAGCATGACAAATTGAAGTGGAGCTAATCATTCTTGCTTTCAAATTCAGGACAAGATCAAACACTTAGAAGAAAAGCTTTGTAAAGAAGAGCATCAGCATAAGCTAATACAAGATAAAACTGCTCAGGTAGACTGAAAAGGTTTTATTTTACCTTATTTTTTAGTGCTGAAGAAAGCTATTCTCTCTGTTCAAAATACCCTTCTCTTTTTGTTACATTTTAACTCTACACGTGTATTACCCAGGCAGAATTCCTGGAATACTACCTAGACCAGTTATAAACTACGTATTGGAAAGCTTGCCAGGTGTGTTGCGTATCTCAATGAAGAAAGACTGTACTTGGGTTTGTATTAGTGACACAGTTCATCAGCCTCAACACTGCTCTAGGTGACCCAGGTAGAAAATTAATTTCGGGAAAACCTGTAACTGAATCAGGTAAACTTAATTTACAGTAACTCGAAAGTGGTCACATATGAAACCTTATATCCCAAGTAAGGTTGGTTATTATGTTTATTTTCCTCCCTTTGTTAAGACCTGTAGAAACATAATACATAGGGCTATACTTGAAAAAACCTTAATCAGTGAAATGTTGTTCATCAAATGAGATCTTCTATAATTCATTATTCTGTGAAGCCATAATCAGTTTGCTGGGCCACCATCCATCTGAGAGAAGAGTAGTTGCCAAAGAGAGCAAAATCAAAGAAACCTTTTATTAAAGGGGCAAAGTAGTCATATTCCAAAGCTCACTTTGTGCATAAGTAGCAGCCAGTTTGAGAAAGAGACCAGCTGTGGGGGAATTCCCTTGGGGTGGGGTGGGGGGTGCAGCGCTGCAGAGTAATATTGGAAGAACCTAAGCAAAGCTGATGCCTTAATTTAATTCATCACTGCTGTCAGCTTTTATACCTCATCCAAGGATGATGGGTTTTCATCAGTCCAGGAAGCTTTAAATAACATGCAGATTTGTAGCCCAGATGTCTGACCACCTCCAGAATACAGCAGAATGACACAGTTGAAAACTGGTAGGTTTTTTGGTTTCCTGCTTAGACTGCTTGCTGCTACAGAGCAAAAGGCCTAGTACAGAGATTTTGTCTTCTGAGAAACATGGTAAGAATTACTTTCCCAGAGCAGATAGTCTAAACATTTGCTCAAGAAAGGACTTAGGTGCAGTAAACAGAGTGCTAAACTAGTGGTAGTACCATCTTAGTACACTGCAGGATGGATTTAGGTCTGTTGGATCTGGGCTGGGAAGCACAGGGTGTGGTGTGGTTCACTTCCTCTTGATGACAGAAAAGCCAGAATATTCTCACTTCAGTGGTGGAACTCCAGCATTGTTTAGCCGGAACTGTAACACATGCCAAAACAAAGTCCTTGTCCTACATTTAATTGGGAATGATTATCATCCTGTTTATCATGGGCCTTGATATCAACTTTGAACCACCGAGCAATCTGAGGATTGTCCAGCAGGTTTGACCTCAATGTTACACAGACAGGCTTAGTTCTCTCTGTCCCCAGATTGTAAGAGCCAAATGTTCATATAATTTGGATTTTATTATCAGATCCTCAAGCTGTGGCAGGATTGGCTTATCTCAGTTGCTGGTTGTCACAGTGGAAAAATACAGCTGCTGCTGCTGCTGAGTATGAAAATGAGGAATACTAAGACAGAGCTACAAGGTCTGCCTGATACCCTGCCTTCCTAGTAATCTGTTCAGTTTTTAAGAGTAGCTTATGCCTTCCAAGCAGGACAGTTAATAGTGCCCTTAATTGGTTCTTACCCATGCATGAAAGAGAGAATTAATTAAACCTTGCTATTTCATACTTCTAATATTACATTAAATGGCCGTTTTCTCTTTTGCTTATTGCCACAGCTTCAAACAGGATTTGATACAAACAGAATTCTGATGTCTTCAGTAACATCTCAATGTGAACCTGAAAAGGAAAATGGGAAGAACAAAAAACCTAGGAAGGTAATGTGGAAACTTTTATTAGCATACTGTTGCTGATAGCATCTGACTCGCACAGAGACTGGAATTTGTGAAAAATGGTGATGTAAGAGGCACTTGATTAATCTGATGCACTTTACTCCACTTCTAAAGTGACAAACAGTGCTAAATAACTCTTGTTTTCCCCCTTTTTTTTCTTTCCTTCATTAATTAAAATGGTTCTGGGTGGTAGGACATCACTGGAAAACCTTCCCTTACCAGCTTTACAATTAGCCTCTGTTAAAGTCTTACTGTCATCCCCCATGTCCTGTCTTAGCTGCCTTTTAATTTATCTGGCAAAATTAGTTTCCAAAGTTTCAGCTCAGCATCTTAAGATGGTGTGTTTTGGGGCGATAGCTGAAATCAAGAGAATTTATTTTGCAACACATGTTACAGATCAGTCAAAATTTTGCAACTGTGGTTTTGAAAACTTAGGTAAACAAGGTTCGATTCCTTTAATGTTAGCCTAATTGTTAAACAATCTCCTATATGCATATGGAATAAAATTTACACGTGCCAGCTATTGGAAAGTCTTGCTTGTTACACATACAGGAGGGAAAATATTTTTTTTTGAAACCAGAAGAAAACTGAGGTGATACATTTCACCGTGTATTTACTTGAATTTTACTTACTAAAAAAAAAGTTTAAGATTGTACTCTTGGGTCAGCAGAATGGAATTTCTTGTCTTATATTTTCTTATGGCAGAGAAATCCTACAACGAAGAAAATGCAGCTTTCACAATTACATGTAAAGGCCGGCGAACTACCTTTTGTGGCTGGGAAGGTAGGTGAAAACCACTGTTCTCACTGAAGTGGCATCTACAGTTTGAGTAAGGCTCTGTAGTTGTTAATTATTTCTGTAAGCCACTAATAATTCTTTTTCAAGTCTGTCAGCTCCAGCCATTCTGTCAGTGCAAACGTACAAAGTGTGTTGCATATTATGAAGCATCGCAATCCGTGTATCTCATCACAAAGACACAGAGGAGCTACGTCTGGGATTTCAGGACACAGTGCACTTTCAAAATATGTATCCTCTTGTTCCACATCACCCACTGCCACAAGGAGCTTTTCAGACCTTCTGTTGGCCTTACAAGACGAGCTGGGCCAAATGAGCTTGTGAGTACCCATCCCTGGTGTTGTGCATAACCATGACTTCAGCGGTAGCCCTGAGAAGCGACAGGGGCGCTGTAGCCGAGCCCAGCCTGTTTTAGCTGTAGGGCTTCTTGTTGACAGGATGACCTGAGCAGGTTTGACTGGTAGGATTTTTCTCATTCAAAAAATTCTTTCTGTCCTGGTGTTTCGCTGGTTTTGTTTTTCTGCTTCCACATCCTGTATTTAAACAAGCTGCTACTGAAGTAACACCTGCAGCAAATGAAAAGCCTTTCAGACCTGTGCTTTTTAGAAATTTTAAACATATTCTGAGATAGAGTAAACCAAAATTTTTCTCCTAATACTGAGTAGACCTGCAGGATGCAGTCAGTCCGGGTGGTGGAATGGGTTAGTACAGCTCTGGCATGAATAGTCCTGTCACAACATCTATCCTGTTCCTTTGTACTCACTCTGTGTTCCTTCCTTACCGGTGTACCTGCTGGGTCTTTGTGCTGAGTCAGTCTGGTGCTCATACCCTTTGCTTGTTGATAGGAGGAGAACCTGCTGGTCCTGTAAGGGGGTTGTGAAAGAGGGACAGTCTCCTGCCAGAAAATGGGCAGGGTGTGGGAGAAGCTAACACTTTAGATGGGAGTGTATGTATCTTTCTAGCCATGCAGGTAAATGTGGATTACAACCTGTTGTGTTCTTAGGCATCTTCCCATTAATGCAGGCTTGTGGGACTGTGGGCCAAAGCTCTGTAGCTGTCATAGGAGACATGTCAAAACGGTGAGCTGTGGTTTGAATGTAGGATGATGTGCTGATTAAACCAGTTAGGATGTTGACACTGATTTGAAATCCTTGATGTGGCAAAATTTAAACTGGGAAGCAATCTCATGTTCAAAAAGCCATGTCTGGCTTACTCATGGCAGTTCAAGGACAGGCTATTTTTTTTATAGCAACAACCAGTTGCTTCAATTAAACTGTCAATGAGAAGCAGTTACTTAGAAGTCAGAAAAGAAGCTTTGACCTTTTTAAAGGGATTACTTATCTAAGAGGGGATCTCTGGCTTCAACTTGTTCAGGTATCTGGATATCAAGATCTACACAATTTCATTTACTTAATCTGGTTAGTTTAATTAAGCAGCCCACTTCGCTGTAAATCTTTTTGAGTAGAATATTTTAGTTTGAATAATTTGTCAGAAAAACTGTAACTTGAATGTACTAGTTAAAAAAATACTTGTGTATTACACTAAGCCTTCAAAGTCTGTGCTAAATTGGGCAGGAAGTGAAAATGTTGTACTGCACAGCTGCCATTCACTTTCAAAAATCTCATTATGCACACTATTACACATGTAGTTGTTACGCCTGTGGGAGGAAGAAGTAGTAAGATGGACATCAGCTAAAAATTTGGAACGAGAAAATCAGACTCATGGGAAAACCTTCTCCTTTTGTCATGTTAATATATTCCAGATTAATGTGTATTGTGTGAGTGGAAATAATGCTAAATTTTTGTACTCTGCACAAAATGGCTAGCAACTCTTGCAGGAAGAAATCCTAGAGACTATATCATGAATACTTAGATTGCCATTCTTGTCTTTAATAGTGAGCATCAAGAACTTCTGAAGCAGATCCAGGAGACTCAGGACTCCCAAGTTCGTGAAGATCTGGAACAGGAGCTGGATTGCCTTGTAAAGCAAATGGAGATGAAAGGAAAACAAATATCCAAGCTGAAAAAGCATCAGGCTACTGTAAGAATGAAATGTAAAGTCTCTAGCTAGTAACATTCTAGTTGAAAGGCTGCCACAACTCTGCCTCCTGTTGTCATCAGCTAGAATGTCACTGGACTGTTTTAAGCCAAGGTGTTCCCGTATGGGTGATTATAATTAGACTGGTGTCTCATATTCTTGTACCTCCAATTTCTTCATTTGATCAAGAAAAAGTGCTTACAACTGGCAGTTAGGAATATATGCTGGTGGGAAAGCTTCCTGCCCTGTGGCAGTTCTGCAATACAGAGCCGGGTTGCTCTGTCTGTCACTTCTGCTCACCGTGTTAAGAAAAACTGTTGAAATTTCATTCCTTTGTATCTTGTCCCTCAGGGGAATGAGAAAATAGAAGCTGTAATTCCTGTACAGACTGGATTAAGTGTCTTTTATATTACTGAAACATTAAAGCTTTTTTATTAATTAGTCTGTTGACCAGAGCTTCTCCAAAATAATAGCTGGATAAGCCTTTCAGTTTTGTTTAACCCTTAAACTGTCCTCATTCTGTCAGCATTTAGTTTAGAGCCATAGATAATAACTTTTCATACATGCCTATATAAAATCACTCATCTGTAGCTGAACAGCTTAACTCTTTTGTAGCAATTTGGTTTGGAGCATATGATTAAACATTCAATCCATAGTTCTGTCTGATTGTTCTCTGCTTTTTCATCTTATGTTTCAAGATAATTAGATTCACCTGAGAACTTTGCTTATACAGGAGACAAAATAAAACTCAGTGTGAGACTTTATGAAAGGGGGAGGTGATAGTTAATTTAAATCTGACCAGTTTTATTCCCAGTCATTTTTTGATAGATTAACTTAAAATTTTATTGTCCATGTAATTACAAGCGTAGAGGTGCTTTATGTCATAGCAGATGTGTCAGACTTGCATGTTAGCAATATGAACAAAAGGTCATTGACTGCTCAGTCCTTGCTGCCTCTCTTGGCAATGTCAGCTGGTTTTTTTGATAAAACTCTTATATTCTTGAAGAGCCAACAATTATGGTGTTACTCCTTGCCTCAAAGTCTTGCTGATTTCATCCTCAGGAACCTAAGACAGTAGACAACAACTGCACCTTTGTTTCTTTCTTTTGCATATCTTTATGGCTACAGCTTGCCTTTGTTTTGGGATGATGAGGAGTAGCACATACAATGTGGTGCAACCTTGTTGTCGTCTTTGCCTTTTATCAGTGTGCAGATCTTCTGGCAAGTCCTCTGGTACACCCTGGTCAGAGCACACCCCTTAGGGTCCTGCTGTAAATAGTAGTGTCTGTGTGATTACTGTCCATCATGCCCTGCTTATCAATACAGGCCATTCCTCTAACTCCTTGGCCTATATTGTTTTTTTCTGGTGCTTTTGCACACAGACATTTCTATTTGTATTTTGTACAGACCCATCTTAATATTTCTGATGCATATTTCTGTTTCTAGAACCTGCCACACTGTAAGTGCCATGCTAATCTCTGTGTTTCACAGTTAATAATGTGTTCTAGAATGCAATTAAAGTTAATTATTTTTAGAAATGGACTTAAAGCCTAAATTGGCATTTGGAATGCTTCCAGCCTAATTTTATCTTTGGGAAGTGACCTTTTCATGCCAAGTGCAAGTCAAGACTCATTATTTGACATTTTAAAAAACATTCTTTAGCAATTAACCCTGTTTGTTCTGTTTTCCACTTTTGTTAAGGAGGCTTCAAAATAAGCTGCTTAGATCCAGTAACTGATAATTAACAGTATACATTTTAGAGGTTTATTGGTTGTTTGTTTTTTATATTAGGGTAGTACAATCTGAAATGGAAAGACACTGTTGTAAGTATAGATTATTAGGAGATGATATTCCATCTCCCTCAAGCAGGCATTTTTATGTTACGGAGCGATGGGATTCAACAACCAATTGAGAGTGGGTGAGGTCAGTTTTCTGTGGTTTCTGTATGGGCAAGGTCAGTTTTCTGTTACAGTGAGACAACTGTGCAGGGTTACTAAGTTTAAACTTTACTTTTTTTTTAATGTCCCTTAGACACCTGTAGTTTGGAGTTTGGTAGAAGTCCAGTCAGCTCTACAGCTGTGGATCTTCGGAGGATGTAACATGCTAATTAGTAATTTTTTTTTTTTTTTTCTTAGGTGCAGAAATTAAAGCGAAAAACTCAGAAATTGAAACAAGGGGCAACTCATGTCAAACTAAAGTGTTGTGAACAAAAGGAAGCAAAGGAGATTGCAGTCACTGTAAAAGAAAGTATGTCTAAACCTTGTCCTGGACAGAAAAGCAGCAGCTCTCTTCAGCTGCTAAAAGCTGTGAGGAAACTTCAGTTATCTCTGAAAAAAGATTTTGTCATCTGAGAAGAATAGTTCTGAAGTTTGCTATGTTAGAAGTTTTTGAAGTTGTCTGACATCTAGTAAATTATTAGTTGCACAAAATACCTTTTAAAAATAAACTGGATACAGTAGACATGTACATTCTAAACTGCTTACTCTCTAGTAGGTCAGATTGTTCACCTTAGAATTAACTTTCACGTAGTGTAGCTATAACTCAACTACACTTCCTTGTAATAAAGTGTTTTAATGGACTAATGAAATGATATTATTTGTTATCTTGTCAAATAAAATTTTATACTTTTTTACACTTAAAATAGTATGTGATCTTTGGTGTCCTATTTCCCCAGCTGCCAAGAAAGTATTTAGAGCTTGTTTTTCCAGAATGACTTGGGCTAGTGCTTCTGTACAAATAAAAACAAAAGCCTTCCTTTTCTCTAATAACTGAAGATTCGGATCACTGTGCATGAGGCAGAAGAGGTATTGTCTCTTTATTTTTATATGTTTTCATTACTATTAATATTATTACTTTATAAGCCCTATTGACAGTCTTAGTATTAGGGATGGCTGGGGTCTGGAAGCACAACCCATGACTTGGTTTAGCCACAATAATATGGGAGTGTTCTTGATACATGCATGGGAGGGGCCACTGCCAAACACTTGAGTGCTTGTGTTCTCTTTAACAGAACCTGTTTCTAGCACAGTATGCAGTGACTGAGCTGTCATAGAGGACACCTTCAGTGTGTACCTGTTACCAGTCTTCTTATTAATGGATTATTTCTGGCTTAGGAAAGCACATTGTATGCTTAAAGCTGCTTAGACAAAATTCGAAGCATGGTATTTTTCCATGGTGCAGATAGCTTTTCTGAGATAAGTTTATGCATTTCTGGATACTGGAATCACTGATACTGGTAGGGATACAGTACATAAATCCCTCTGTGCCTTGACCTGGTATTTTTGTTGACTACAGAATCCTGGGGAGAGGGGGTTATTTTGGAGCTGGAGTAGCAGGACCCTGGCTCCCCACTTGGGCAGGAGCTGTGGCGGAGGGCTGCAACTTTGGATCTGCCAACCAGGTATTGGATGGGGCAGTGTTTAAAGGATGGCAGCATTAATTAGTCAGTCTCCAAAATGTATGTGCTGACACAGGCTGTCCAGTCCCAGAAAAAACTTGTGTTTGCCCTTCTGTGGGGTGAGTGGCTGGAGGGAAAGGGAAAAGTTGAACCTGGTCCTGCTGGCGGCTGGGCGTTTCTCATCTCTGCCTGCTTCGGAGCAGGGCCAAGAGCTGGAAAAGCTGTCTGGTCCACAGCCAGGAGCTGGGATTTGAGAGGGGAAAATAGGAATGGATGATAGGTGAGCTTACATTGGCTGACTGGTTACATCACTTGTATTTCAATTCAAAAGATTTAAAATACATTTCAATAATTTTCTTCTTTACTGCTTTTTCTTTCTGAAGCTTTTATTTCTGTAGTGCGTGTGTTTTCACATACCAAAGCAAAGCAGATGCATTTCAGCATTGGCTGAGAGATTCAAACCAGATACAAAGAAAGTGTATCCCAAACCAGTTTTCTTCCTTGAAGAAAGGCACAAAATTTGTTTTCCAATTGTATCTTGGGAAGTAGGAGTAGGGTGGGAGGTCATCTTATGTATTTATTTATTAGCATATTCACAGTTGAGGCAATTGTCAGTCATGTAAAATAAGTCTTCGAAGAAATATCCATCAGGGAATAATTCTCTAGAAGCTGCATTGGGAAGGTAAGCTTGTGCACAACTGTGGTGAAGTTCAGCTCCATGAGAATGAAGCAGATTACAGTGAATTTTGCTGGGATCCAAATGCTTCATGTCTTTATGCTCCAAAAATGTTCTGGCCTGGAACTCCATAAACGTACATTTGGAGAAAGTACAGTGGTCAGAGCAGGCTTCTTCACAAGAACAATATGTTTTTGGCTTAGTAAGTGCTTACTCTATTCTTTTGCAAATCCTTGTTTTGATTTATATCCTGCATGTTTTTGTTTGTCTTCTCAGATGAAACTGTATATATCTCTTTTTTTATTAATGGTTTGGATCTAGCTCTGCAGGGCAGCAGACAAAAACTCACAGTGATCCCAAAAAAAAGACTTATTGGTTTATTTACTTGAAATCTGGGTTCTTTTACGCCGAGTTATGCAAAATTGCAACAACAGGTTTTATTGGTATTTGAATCAAGGGTCGTATTTTATGGTTAGATATCAAGGAAAGTGGACAAAAGATGTAGGTCAAACAGTATGATTAAAAATGCAGACCAACAAATTGCATCCAACAATAGTTCACTTTCCTGCTGCTAATGGAATATACTAGCACAGTTTAATGGCTTGTTACTTGAGCCTGCTGGAAAGAGTTTGTCCTGGGACAAAAGATGTTCAGTTTGAGCATGTGTGTTACACTCTTCTAACCAGCAAAGCTGGAGGTTGGTCATAGCTATAAATCCAGTGTGTTCTGGGAATAGAAGCTGGCAAAAACACTCAGAGCTAAATAATCAGGGCAGGATCTTGCTGGGATTTGGATACTGGCTAACGTAACTAAGTGCAGATGTTTATGTGTACTGAAATACATTCCCAGAATAAGAATATTGTACAAACACATGATGATTTTATAGCAGGAACAAAAGCCAAGGAAGTGAGGATAATAAAACAAACACTCTTACTTTTGATGAAGCACGTTCTGTTTCCCTCTGCTTGCGTGTACTGAAGTGGTCAAGGCTGCCTCTACTGTGTCCCCTGCTGGGGCCTATTGAAGCTTCTGCAAGTTGCTTGGGTTGTGGCTCTGGGGCTTACCTGAAAGTCTCCATGGGGTCCCATGTGAGTTCCACTGTCTGTCTTAGACAAGAGGAGAGAAACAAGCATTTCTGAACGTGTTACTCTGAGGGAACAGCTGAAACAGGTCAGATAAATCTTATCCCAGATGCCTGGTCATTAGTTTTACAACCCATATCTGTGTTATTTTTATCTGAACTCCACTGGCTACACAGTGGCATCATTTCTTTTCTCTTGGTTCCTTCTTATTTATACAGCTGAAGAACTGCCTGCTCTTTATTTTCCTTAGCAATTTTTAATTTAGCTGATGTTTCTTGCTTTAGTTTGGGCTTCTCAGCCCTGACTTTTGGGTTAGCTGCACCCCTGCTTTTTTTTTTTTTTTTTTTGGTCACTATTGTGTCAACTGTTCAGTTTTGAGACCTGAATACACGCATGGGAGCCAGGAATACCAGCTTTTTCATTGTGTGTTTACCACAGAATTATGGTTGAAATGGAACGGAATGTCAAAACATAAACTAAATTCATTTCATGTTGCATATTGTAAGCAAAAATTTAGATCTCCTTGGCAGATCAAGTGTGTCCTTCTTACAGTGAAGAGGAAGAAGCTTCAAACATAATGCTGCAATGTATAAACAGAGTGGTCACATAGGAGACTTTTCTCGATGATGAAGAGGTGAAAGCTAAGATGGTGTATCCAAGTTTAGCATTACACTTCAAGGAAGCTGCAGTCTACTTGGAGAATATGTGGAGGAAAAACAGAGGTGAAGAACACTTGACTAGGACACTTGAGACAAAAAAGAAAGGAGCTGGACTTATGTCTCCACTCTATTTTCTATACGTTATAAATCTTAAGAAACATAAAACATTGCTGTAAAGGTGGAGAGAATAAAATTCTGTTTGTGCTTATGAATAAGACATAAAATAGTGGGCTAAAATTCAAGCTTTCCAAAGATAGTGGGAATTAAACACTGACATCTAGGCTAGCAGGTTGTTGACCATCTGTAACGACCATCAGTTTTTAAGAACAGGATAAACAAATACCTTTAGGGAACAGATTTACTTTTTCCTGCCCAAGAGCAGTGAAAGTAGTAGACGGATCATAAAACCTCCCCCTGGTCCTACCTCTTTAGGGCTCTGAAGTGATCCAGCAGTTTGCCATGTTTTGCTTTTGAATGAGATCTAGGGGGGCTTTTTTAACGGTCCACAGTTTTTCACCTATGTTTTTAATTTTCATGCATTCATTTTACTCAAATAGGTAAAAATTATGTAATGTATGCTTCTTGTAAATAAAGATATCATAGAACCTTAGAATATCTCAGGATGGAAGGGAGCCATAAGAACCAATGAGTCTATTTCCCTGCTCCTTGCAGGGCTGCCTAAAGCTAAACCAAATGACCAAGAGCATCATCCAGATGCTCCTTGAGCTTGGGCAGGTTTGGTGCTGTGACCATTCCCCCGGGAGCTTGGTCCAGTGACAAACCACCCTCTGGCTGAAGATCCTTTTCCTAGCGTCCAGTGTTGATACACGAGAATTAAAAAACAGTTCTCCTCTAGAAGGTTCCTCAGCTCTCCCTTCTGTGATACCGGCATACTAGGAAGGTGACAGAATTGTGAAGGATGCTTGTCAAGGAACTCCACTGCATAGATGTGCATTGTAATATGTGTTTATAAGATTGACAAGTATCCAGATAGCCTTTTTAAGGGCTTTAAAAAAAAAAAAAAAAAAAAA